>JAGPOW010003476.1:387052-411048 GCA_030014935.1 Caiman crocodilus | reverse complement strand
TGGCTACATAGCATTGCAAGCGAAGAAGAAGGGTTGTCTTTGCTGCGTTGTTAACATGGCCATTTTGTTTTGTGAATAGTTATACTCCATTTTGATAACAAAATATTACACATTAGATAATTGATAAGTAAAATGCAGATGGACTTTTTAGCTTGGCATTCATGATATGAATCTCCTGAGAAGACGTTAATGACCCTAATGTGACTTGATTGAATTGATCAAACTGGGGAGGGAATATTGATTAATTAATGTAGTTCAAGAAAGAAAGGTGCTGCCATGATGAAGGACTCCAATTAGAGGTGTGAGCCTTCAAGTGACTGCAGGAAAGAATAAGCCAGGTAGCCATTAAGCAGACAGCTGGTTAGTGATCTAGCCTTAACGTTACATCCATGGGACAATGAGGCCCAGAGCTGGCCACAGGTCAACACCCAGCTGGAAATGGTACAAACAGGGTATAAGGAAGGAGGAGCCCTGTAAAGGAGGATCGCAAGACACTCTACTCAGTACCAGTAATGCACATCTCACCTCTGTTTCGGCTGGGCAGAGCTGACCGAGGGGAACACTGATTAATTAAGCAGACGTCAGGCAAGCTAGTGGAGGGAGAGGGTTAACTCAGTGTACTGATTGCAAAGATAACTTTTACTTTTATCTGACATGCGGCTACTGCTCGGACTTGGCAGGCCGGTGATTTGTAGATGGAGTGGAAATCAATTAGGTGTAAACGCGTAATGGTTGCACTAAGTTTTATTACTTACGTTGCCTGGGTGTTGATATGTGACGCAGGTTGAGACTTCGTTTCTTTACAGCTGTTTTATCTTCAGTTCGGCATGCAAATTTAGGTTACATTGATGGCCGAAGGGTGAAGGGTAACAGGTGACGAACGACGGCCAACGGACAAGCGTGTGGGTTTATTGGGGTTATTGTGCCTGCAGAACTTTTCTACGTCAAAATTATCGCTGACAGGGAGAAATTAATAGTTGATCACTCTATTAATCTATTTGTTATGTACTCAGGTTTCTCTGCAAAGAGTTGCTAAATGGAATCTTTAATTTTTGGCAAACATCAGTTCTTTGTCTCCTCAGGTTACAAGGTAGTGAGCTAGGTTTCTGACCATTATGTGTGAATTACATATAGAGGGATTTATACTAATTTTTTAACCAATCATTTATTATTCTTTGCCAGGGTCTTATTGGATGAGTTTTGTGAGTTCTCTTATCTTTGACTAATGGATGAACCCTCAGTGGAATGCTGCTCATCAGTAAGGCAGCAGCCTTCTTGCTTTTAACTTAGAGACAGAGTCAAACTTTGCTCTCTGACTGTGATGTGGAAAAGGTTTCAGGCTCTTTCACTTGACTGTGGCATGGGCATTTTTACTGGGTTGTGACAACCTCCTCTTATTCTCCTCCTTCTGTTCAACATCAAGGCATGGTGGACAAACAATAATGGAGGTGATCATGAGTAAAGAGAAGTGATAGTGAATCTGTCACCATCAAGTACTAGACTCCCACATAGAAGTAATATAAGTCTTATTCACACTGTATCCATGTTGAGCCTAGTCACACCACCCAGAATCATATACAACCCCCTTAGTCCTGCTTAGTGTGCACCAAATATCAGAAACAAGGTGAGGTAGCATGGCCCTAAATGCATGCTTGAGACAAGGAGTTTAAGAGCATCTGTAGACATAGACCTGGAGTAGCATAGAGGGCATTACCTCATTTCTAGGAATTCATACACGTTGAGTGGAAGTGAGTTGGTAAGACATGCTTCTCAGTAGTGGTCCTGGTGCTGTAGGCAAGCCCTTAATGGTTCTAAGTGTTACTGTTACAACATGGTTATAAGGTATCTAGTTTCTGAGCATTTAGATATTTTGCTGTTTTTCCTCCTTAACTATCTGTTAAAAAAATTAAGTTACATACAAAAATTAGCCCTGACAGAGGATATGATTACAGAAAATCCATCAACCCTTCACACAAGGAGTAGTCACAATGCATTACAATACTACAGAAGTAGGTGGGAAAGAGGGCAGTAAAGAAAATCTGTAAGGTGGAGTATCATGAGTGAGGTAGCAAGGAAAAGAATGGAAGGTCAGAGAAGGTACCATCTGCTGGATCCTAAAGTTTAAGGATGACTCCTACATTTGATGATTCCCATCTCCTTTCTCTTGAACTTCAAAGGTCAGTGAGATCATGAAACGCTGGGCCTATTTTCTTATTGAGAAGTTTAGGAATTTCCAAAGACAGCGAACTACAGAAGCTCCATTTTCATTTGTCTGCAGGGTATGTTATTCCTCTGCTGTTTCAGAACTGTTCATAGGTCAGAAACAATCCCTGACATTAATTGCATAAGGGTTGGGAAGCACCAATGTGTGACTTTTTTCCTCATAAAAATATAAACTAGAGCTTCTTTAAACTTTTAAACCTGGGAGAGTTTGATTGAAGTCAATGCAAATATTACAGATAGTAAAAACAAAACAACTACCAGTACACATTGGGGAGGCTCAGTTTAAATCTCTCAGATAAATTGATATTTTCTTTGTTCCTCCTTAGCCTAGACTTCAAACCATTGTCTGTTTGTTAGTGTGATGGCTGGAGCCATGTATTAAAGCCCAGGACCCTGGGGGCACCTCTAGGTATCCTGGGACATGGCCAAGGGATTCCAGGAGCTACCAGAGACTTATCGGGGAAAAAACCCAGGAGTCAGGGCAGGAGCAGCATGTGCGGATGCTGTGCTGGCTCTTAAAGAGTTTGTCAATGAAGTTCAGTGGCACCGGGCTGATGACATCAGCCTCTTGTGCTGCTGTGGGGAGTTTAAAAGGCCTGGCTATTGCTGAACAAGTGAAGAAGGGGATGCAGGGTGGATGGACCCTGGGAGCTGAATACCCTGGGATGCCGAAGCTGCAGAGCAAGTCCGGGAGAGCCAAGCCCTGTTGGAGCTGAAGTGGGGTCAGCATAAAGAAGCTGAGAGCACCCAGATGACAGGTCTATTTCTGGCAGGTTACCTTTCTTTTACTTTCATTTGCATTTCCAGTTTTGGGTTATAGCCAAAGCAAAGGGAAAGCTATGGGGCCAAAAAGGGTGGCTGGAGCCTTATAGCCAGACCCATGCCTCAGTAGTTTAAGGTTTAAATCACTTAAGGCTAAAGAGGGCATAGAGTCCAGCTCTGCTACTGCTTTAGTGAGTGCTTTTATCTCTATACCATTGGGCAAAGCTGGGTGTGACAACTATCAAAGTTAACAATACTGTTGATTTCACTTGGGTCTGGTATTCCTCTAGGCTGAGCCTTGGAGGGTCTTAAGCGCCACCCATTACCAGCTTGGATTGTCACAGATTTTCTGGTGATCCTAGGTGTTTTAGTTGGTAAAATTAATTTACCCTCTTGAACAAGGAGCCTGATACTTAGGCAATGGAATGCTTAATCATAGGCATATCAGAAAACAGTTTGAATCTAGGTCAATATTTTGTTGAAGCAGAGTACTACAAGAGAAGTCCAACTGTCACTAGGTGAGATGTCTTTTTTACTGGGAAATAATCTTGTGTTGATTTGTTCCATAATCTCTAACTGTGCTTCTCATTATCATCATCCTCTACGTATTTCTTCTGTGGTTATGCCTTCATCAGTTGCATTAATTGAAACCTGGTTAATTTTAATCGAGTGTAGAAATGTGCAATCAGCTGTCAATTAGGAGCTCTTTCATTTTGTAATGAAAATTTCAAATAAAGCTGATAACACATTCTTATTTCTTGCTGAGTCCTGCTTTTAACCTAGTAAAGATGCTAGTGGCAAGTATCTGTGAATTTAGTATGGGATAGCATTCCTGATGTGATAAACCTACCTGTATACATGTAATACTAGATCCTAAGGGAGTTTAATCAAGTTAGATCAAAACAAAAGGTAGGTAAGTAAAGTACTCATCTGAGACAGTAATGAGTAAACTTTGAAAGTATATGTACAAAAACACAGGTAAAAGTCCTAAGGTCTTGTTCTACAAAAGGCTTATAAGATGACTCAGGTATTTTGATTATAAAAGATTCAGGCAGTGAACTTGTTCCCCCTCTTAGTAGCACTAGCATAACTCAGACATGACAGCCAGGGCTGTTGGGATCTATGTAAAACCAGACTATAAGAGAAGAGAATCAGACCTCAATAATTATTAGGCAAAACACAGATGGCAAAGTAACGAAAATATGGAAATAAAATTTAGAATAATCACCTTGGCTTTGCACTCTTTGTAGAGAAAAAATGGACCAGACACCTAGCAGTTCTAAACCAGCAAAGCCATTTGAAGTAAATGCAGATATACCAACTTAAATTGGATAATATTCTTCATATTTTCAAATCTTATTTCTATCCAGGTTTTTGAAGCAAAACTGTTGAGTGTCTTGATGGTTTCATCAAGCTTTTTCTTTAAAGAAAGAATGCTCAAGGCATTTTTTCAATGTTATCTATGTTTTTATATATATTGAGATGGCTTTTAAAAAAATCTTTCTTCAGATAAGCATACAGGCAATAGGATATCATGGAAAATAAATGTTAGGAAAACATGTTATAAGTTTTTAAGAGGGCTCCAAATAGAAACAAAAATATAACATGGAAGAGGATATTTTATCCTTGGAGAGAACAGCAGATTCCAGATATAAAAGCTTGTTGGTCTGCTCTGCTAGAATGGTGCCTTACTGTGGTTGTTCCTGGATTATTCAAGTTGTGTCTTTCAGCACCAAGGACAGTTCTCTCAACCTTTCTTCCTCGCCACTTGTGACATGGGGTGTGGACACGGCAATATTTTAGGCTCTTGAAACATTTCAAAGGATCAGCTGTAGACACGTGCAAGCCCTTGAAACATTCTAAAGTGGTTGAAACACTCCAAAGCCAGTTGCTTATCTTTTCTTCATGGTAAGGGCGGCCAAAATTTGGAATGGGCTTCCAAGGGAGGTGGTGCTGTCCCCTACCTCGAGGGTTTTCAAGAGAAGGCTGGATAGGCATCTGGCTAGGCTCATCTTACCCTAGCACTCTTTCCTACCTAGTCAGAGGGTCAGACTCGGTGATCTGTTGAGGTCCCTTCTGATCCTAGCATCTATGAATTTATAAAACAGTACCTCTTTAAAATAGGTGGTATTTTGGAGCATTTCACTTTTTGTTACATCTAGATGGAAGAAGGTGGGAGAGTGGGTAGACAGCCTGCCAGCTCACTGGGTCCAGTCACCGGGTCCCAGTCCAAGTCCTGGATCACTGCTGGGTCCCCACTAGGACCTCCTACCATAGCTAGAGCCTGAACTGGGCTTACCCCCTACTCCTCACCAGACTGCTGCCAGAGCCAGGCCCTTCAGATCCAGTGCTCTTTACCTTTCTGTTGGGGGTAGGACAGAGGGGATTGAAGGCAGAGTGCTAGATTTCCTGTGACAGGTCTAGGGAATTCTTTCAACAATCCTGCTGCTGTTTATTTCTCTGCTGCACTCTTTCCCACCTCCCAAGTACATTATTTGTGGAATACTGTGTTTGATTGTGAAAACCTGCCCATTGAGCATCAGTGAGGATTGTTTTTGAAGAATATTCCTTTTAATGCAAGGAGGCAAAGTGGACAAGATTACTTGCCTAATACCATTTTGATAACCATGCATAGCACACAGCACAATAAAAAAGGAATTTAGGACTTGTGGAGTGTCTTTTCTCTCCTGTCCCTTTTTCATGGCATAGCTATGTCTGGCTGTAAGAGTGAGGTTCAAGGATTCTTCAAACAAATCCTAAATTCCACTGAATTGTCTTAAGGAACCCATCTGTGAAACCCCAGCTTCAATGCATGCCCCTCTGATTTCTGCCGTACATATTTTTCAGGTAGTTCAGTCTTCGAGTGAATGAGAAAGGAAAGGATATTTAATATTAGATTTTCTCTGTGTTTTTTCCTGGAGGGAGGGAGGGAATAATGGATGGATATCACCTCCTCAGCAGGAAGATAAAGATTCTGTGATGAAGTGAAAGTGATTAAATGTAGTGATTCTATGTAGCTGGAGATCAGGAAAGGAGTTAATTCAGGTCAGGAGAAAACAAAAGTGACCAGCTGAAGCCAACTGTGTCATTACACAGAGAGTTGGTTATTTGGTGTCTTCTCTGACTGCAGAGGAAAGGAGAGCTTTGTTGAAAGGACTAGAAATGATCGTATCACAGGATCTGCCTAGTGGTATAGTCAGATGCTAGTGGTATAGTCAGATGCTCAGAAGACTTGGTTTGGGCAAGTGAAGGCTTGATATGGAACTACTTTTCTTTTTTGCAAGCCCTCCCCAGGTGAAAAGGTTCTTTTGCTAATAGTGAAGAGTTTTGAAAGGTCACTGCCATAATTATAAAAATCCTCAATTCCATCTACTTCATTACCTTGTAGTGTGTTATAGACAAACTTGATTGAATGGCTTTAAACTTCTGCAACTTGCTGTAATGCAAAACCCATTTCCCTGCTTCCTTGCTATTATTTTTAAAAGCCTTTGGTCAAAATGCAACCTTTTATTAGAACACTTAATATGTTTAGAGTAATTATAAACTGGCCTGACAGTCCACTAGAAAACTCTAAAACTTTCTTGAAAGGAACCAGAATTAGATTTCCAAGTGGGAGCTGGGTAAAGGTCTGAGTATATTTCAGGTTTGTCCGATACTTCATAGGAACATAATGTATGTTTTATATTGTACATACTTCTAACTATTAGAGAATCTAGTAAAAATAACTTGGGAAAACCACAACAGGTCATTATATATTTTCAACACTGTAGATTCCTTTTTTGAAGCCTCTGGATTTATTTTGTGAATTATGGGCAGTTGTTTGCACATCTAACAGTACTAATGTTGCATGGTACCTTAAAAAAGGATCTTGTGGTACTCCAGGTTGCTACAGCATCCTGGTTGAAAAATCACTGCCATAGAATCTTTATAAAGTCTCCATAGGCCATGGTGTCTTGGTGTTGCAGAAATTCTTGATTTTAAGTACTATTTTCAATGAGGAACTAGAACAGAGTGGGATCTATACATCTAGAAGCTAAGGGTTATCTTTCTGGATTTAAGGGAAGATTTCAAAGGCATAAAAAAGATGCCCATCTTTTACCTGTGTCTCAGAAAGTCTATTCAGCAGTTGAAGTATTTATTTTTAGATTTTTTTTCTATTAAATTATATGTCTTAAAGTCTCCAGATTCAATTACATCCAGTTTTAGATCTAATTATCTATTGTTCCATTTTCTTCTAGTTAGTACCATGAAGGAATAAAGGTTATTTTTTATAGTGAAAACTTTCCAGACAGAGCATTGCATCTACCTTCTAAAATGAACAAATGTTTATTATGATTGGAGGACAGTAAAAACAGCTAAATTGCTGAAATGACTTTCAGCAACTCATATAACGTTAAAGTAGGACATTTTGGTTTTGATATTTTTTTTAAATTGAAGTTTGCTATTTATTCTAATTTCAAATTTCATTTTGTGTCATGGCGAATATGCTTGTTAGGGGTATACCTGTGACATCAAAGATGATTTGCAAGGCGAAAACCGCCTGCCACTAATGCATTCTGTTCAACTGCCACTTAATATATTTTTATATATGAGTATATAGATGAAACAGTTAGTTACATCTGAAAGGATTTTCATTATTTTATAGTACAACATAATCAGGTCCCTTCAAGGTTTTGTGCAGCTAAATTGATTTATTTAAACCACAAAAGAAGCTGACCTCGACTCTGAGAATCTGACATCCTATAAGATACCATCCATAACAATAAAAACAAAGTAAACCAGCAGTAAATCTTGACTGAGCGAAGAAGCACTAAGAAACCAGACATTTACAAAAAACTCCCCCATACCTCAAAGTCCAAAAAGCCTCCTGCTTCAACCCCTCCCCAAATGCCTCCCCCTAAATAGCAGCCCTAAATAGATGAACCTGCATTTTGAAATGGGTAAAGTGGACACTTCAGAACAGAAGACAGTAAACTATGAAGGTACATGCATCTCATATTTCCATGTCTGCATGTACTGATATGTCAGTGCAAGTTACCACTGTTTTAGAGAAATAGTAACTGTTTGATAAAGCACTAATATGGAATTTTTGTTACTTATGTTAATTGTCTAGGCAATAGAATGCCTGTAATAGCAATGATTAATTCCTAAATTTAGGAACTTTTTTTCTATTTTATTAGACCAACTCAAATTGTTAGAAAAATTCTTCTTTGCAAGTTTTTGGGTAGAGATACCCTTCATCAGGCTGAGGAAATGATGTTTGTATCTGAAAGCTTGCAAAGAATAATTTTTCCAACTGTTTGAGTTGGTCTAATGAAAGATTTCAGATTTACCCAAAGAACCTTGTCTGCCTATGTCCTAAGACAAACTCAGCTACAATCTATGCCCACAATGAAGGCCTTCAACAGTGTTAGCTCATGGGGAGGGTGGACTTTTTACAAAACAGTATTTAATAATTCCTATATTATGAGCTGCATCTGACTGAAGGGCCTGGTGACAACATGGAAGAGCTACTCATGGTGGGGTAGCTCTTATAAAACACCACAATGTTGCAACCTCTAGAGTAAGGCGAGTACAGGGCGACTCAAAACCCTAGCCCCACACTGCCTTGTGGGCACTCGTTGGAGAAAGGCTAAGGGACATCACCCTAAAAGACATACATACTCGCTGAAGCCTTTGATCTGGCCTTTGGATTCGGTTTCAGTGGTCTAAAAGGGGGATGCTAAGTCTTGGGCAGCCTCCACTCCTCCATACTCATGCCTAAGTGTATGCGTCAAAGGCCTTGGTGTGATGGTTGTAGACCTCTTACATGTACACCATGATCCAGAGGATTGATGGTGGCCTACACTGCCACTCTTGGTACACAGATCAGCATATTGCTGAAGTGTAATTTTTGACTCTTTTCATCTTCCTCTTCAAACTAAGATTATCAACTGTGTTGCATTATCAACTATGTTGTCTCAGTTAAAAGACTTGTCAAGGAAGCAAACTGCTGGAATACCCCTTGGCTTCTGTAGAAAACTGTTGTCTTTGAGAGAGTAGAGTTAAACATGGATAGTGAACAGGAGGTCAAGCTGTTAGCTTGCCTGGTACATTTACTGAGCTACAATAAAGATGCCCATTTTAAGAGGATGGATATTGATTTTTCTGAAGATGGATGTTTAGCATTTTCTGAGAAAGTTGAAGATAATTTAAGTAGGATAACGGGAATCAAGTTGCCAGAAATCCTAGCCACTTTTAAAAAAAAAAATCTGGGATTTGTGAGCTTATTTTGTATTTTACAGTAGAAAAAAATGGAACTTATTGTTTGACTTATGCTGATTTAAAATAAATGACTCCAGTGAATTTTTTTCCTTCATTGTAAAAGATCAGCACCAAACTGATGGCAACTTATTTATTTCAAGAGTACTACATCTTGATATAGTTCTTTCTTCTGAATCTGATTCAGTTCTTAATTTTCATGTTTGTATATAGACTTTATTTTAGCCCCAAGAAATGTTTCATGTAGGTAGCAGGGAGTAAAGAGAGAAAAAGAAAAGACTTTTTATCTTTACACTTTGACAGTAATTTTGTCTGTATAAGAACTGCAATATCAAGCCATTTTTCTCTTGCCATTTTCTTTTGTCAAGAAAGACATTCTGGTCTGTTTTAGTGTTCCAGTAAGTTTTGCCCATCTGGCTTTTAAATTATTTAAAATGGATGCATGAATAAAAAGCTGAGTAATAAGTTTTAGTTGTATAACCCCATGCTATGTCAATGTGTCCCTGAAAATCTAAGGCTGTTTTCCTTCCTTCATTTGCTGCTAGCAGGTTAGATACTATAACATCCTTCCTGAATTTCTAGCAATAATTTATAAGCTTCAAGGAAAAAAATACATTGAATATACCCCAATGCTCTTACACCAAGAGATCATAAATGTAAAGCATGTGACACAATAATAGTGCCCAGGCCATAATCAATCTCCATAGAGTAATGCATGCAAAATTTATAAAGGAAAGGTGAGTATAAAGACATTTTTTAATTTAAGGTAACCCAACTTAATTGGACTGTTCTCTCATCCATTTATAATTTCACTAAAATGATGTATTGTTGTTAACTATTTGAATCATTCCCATCCATTCTCATGTCTTTTATTTGTAATTTTGGTTTAATGTAACTGAAAAATAATCATGCATTTCTGCAGCATGTGACAGAAAAGAGAATGCACCTGGAGAAGGTTACAACTACCGAGTTCTAAAACCCTGTTTAAAAAAAAACGTTGTTAGTTACAGAAACTGGTCTAAACCTGTAACGGAACAGACATTCAGTGCACATAAACTAGCTTCAAAATGGCCAAAACCAGTGTGAGAGAAACCCGGTTGAATGTAGTATCAGGCTTAACTGATTTGGCTCAAACTGGTTTATGCAATGTCTGTCCCAGGCCCCTTGCTAGTTTAAGATAAACCAGACATTCTCAGCATCCCAGCATACTCTCTGGGCTGGTCAAGACTCTCTGCTCCAGCCCCAGGGCTGACCCTGCCCCTCTGCTCTCTAGCCAGAGTGGAAACCAGCCCTACTAGAGACACTAGCCGGCATGGCCCCGTAAAGGCAAAACAGATAGGGAAGAGGTTAATTCTTCCCTCCTTCACCTCTTCCCCCACCATACCCAGGGTCAGCCTGTCTGCCAGGGAGCAGAAAGGAAGGGGCTGCAGCAGTAGCCCCTGGAGCTGGTAGACCCAGGCTGCAGGGAAGCAACAGAGGGAGGAATTAACCCTTCTCCCTGTCCCCTACACCTTAACAGGGCCATGCTGGGTTGGTTGTCCCACAGGGTGGGGAGGGAGCTCTGTTATATGCTGGGGGGGATGGAGGGAACTCTTCCCCCTCCTCTTCCTCCCTATTGAGCTCCTTTCTCTTTGGGGGTGGGGAAAAGGACTACTGCATCTTTCATCAGCAAGGAGATTGCTGATGAAACCCGCATCTCCTCTTCTGTGTTATATTTGGCTTAGATGAAATGGGGAAAAAATATATGTTCATCTTTCTATCACTTGACTACACTTTCCCAACAACAATGGAATTGGGCTGTCACATAGGCAACTCTGGCTGCTTATGTATTTTCCAACTTCTCTGCAGTTCCCTAGCTGAAAAAGGCCAAACTGGTTGGAGAAGGGTTAGAAGCAGCTTTGCAATGAGGAGAAAGCTGTATGTAATACTAGGAACTGCTGTGCTGAATCAAACTGATCCATCCATCTCAACATCTAAAATTTAGGGAATTAATAAGTTACGTGTATGTGAATCTTATTTGCCATGTCCAAGGAACCTCTAATGAGCTCTAAAGGATCGTCCCATCAAGTAGTTGGACTTTTTTTAAGGCATATTTTGTTAAGGAAAAGAATAACATTTTAATGAGAGAGAATGCAATGAAGTTAAAATGGCATATAATGAAAGTGCCTGAAAATAAAAGACAGTGACTTGCAGTTAATAGCAGCATGGGCATCTGATGTAGCTGGGATTTTAGAATCAAATGGACAAGGAATATATCAGCTTTAATGCTTGGTCCCCACCTCCTGGCCACTGAAATTAATGCACCTCAGAAACCTGATTGGCAGGTCTGGAAGTTGGACCATTTACAAAAAGGGGTCTGTTTTTCTCAAATGCCTTCCCCCATGAACAGGGTTGTTTCGTAGCTGCCCCAGTATGTGCAGGTCTGTGTATATTCTGTAAATAGAACATAAAAGTAGCTAGACTTCTCTTGCTTCTTTTATAGTCATATAGTCATTGGCACATTTTGGATCTCAACCCAAAATGTTACTGAAGAATTTCAGCTTCCATTAGTATTAACAATTGAATGCTGATAATCATACATCAATTATGAAACTTTCACTTCTATAAAATCAGGTCAGTCCTAAGTTTAAGTCAGGTGCTTAAATCCTTTCCATTCTTGTTCATCTCTCACCCTCATCTACATTGGAGCAGGTAATCCTATGGTAAATATTAGATCATATTGGGTGCCCTGACTCCACATTTGGTACTGCACAGTCATTTAGTACTTGCTACACATTGAGTACTTGTAGATGCACTCCCCTACTGTGCAATCCCAGTGGTGCATGGTTACTTCTAGATGCTACAAGCTGACTAGGAGATAGAAGGGAAAATGGACTGAAGAGTTTCACCAACACTTGTTTTGATGAAGAGCTGGAAGGCTTATCAGAAAGGGTCTGTCTCCGAGAAGCAAAGATATATGATGTAGACTTGAAGTGGAAGACCGTCATGATGGGAGCGGGGAGGCATCCACTGGGTATTTTTTGTTGGAACAAGTGTTATAGTCAGTTTCTCACTGACAGATCCAGCATGACCACACCAGGCTGGGGGAAATGTTCAAAGAAATGGATGCTTAGTTGATCATTGGTTGGGTTCTTCCTGCCCTGATAGAGGGGGTGATGATCTTACAAGTTATGGAAATTAACAGATGCCTCTGAGTAAAGTGCCATGTCTTCACCTCTTCACTTTACCCAAAGACCAGCTCTTTCCTTTAGTGTGTTCTAGGTGCATGCGGATCTCCCAAATGGGGACAGAGGAAGCTGTGTTTCCAGAGCAATTCTAACTGATGGTGTACCTTGCACTGCCTTTCAATAAATTTGTACTAACCCCAACACAGATCATTGGCAACTTAGCTTAATCTTGGTCCCAAAGTGTGATCTTCTAAACTGGAAAAGGATTGAAAGAAATGTGAAGCAAGGCAAGCAGAGCACATAACTCTAACACTTAATTTTGCTGAGTCTGTATGTGAATTTGCATATGCCTGCTCAAGGCAGAATGAATTACAAATGCTGAGTAAAAACTTTGAGCAGGAAAGATAACAGCATCTCTGCTGCAAGGGTAGGAAGTGGGAAGGGAATATTTTAAGGATTGCATTGGAAGTCAATAGTTCAGTGTATTCAGATAAACTTCCATGAGTGCATGGTGCTTGCAATTATTGATCTCTTTGACTGATTGAATACCTTGGAATGAATGAATAGCTCTGGTTAATTACAGCACAGCTTTAGGGCTTAGCTACAGCTTGAAATGTAATGTGTACCATTATATAAAGAGTTGATTTAAAGTGCAATAAATTATTCCTTTATAATGCTGCACGCTGAATATTCTTATTCTGAAATAAGAGCATCTCAGTCCTCGACATTCTTGTTTCAGAAAAAGCGGAGCATGTCCCCATGCGTGCTTGCATGCAGTTTGCAGCACCACAGATTTGTCTGCAGTGCTGTAAACCACATGTGCGACACATGCAGGTGTTCTCTGTGCTGCTAATTAATAGCATGGAGGGGTTTTTTGACACCAAGAGTCCTGGTATCAAAAAGCCTGTGCCAGAAAAAACGTGTGCACCACAAAAACCAGAGCCTGGCTGGCCAGAGTCACACTCCGGCTGCTGGCGAGGTTCCACACGCCTGGAACGCCACTGCTGGAGCCTCAGGAGGCCCCCACACTCCCAGGTAAGGTTTCTGAAGCCAGCGCAGGTGCTGGCCCCAGCCTTCCCAACCCCACCCAGAGCAACTTGCCACATGAAAGAGCATGAGTGCAGGGGCATTCCCTGGAGAGAACTAGCAGTGGCACAAATATGTCCAGACAAGCGTGCACATGCCTCTTGCCCTGTCCCTGTCCCACAGGGAGAAAATTAGACCCCTGGATATCCAGTGCCGGTGAGTAAGGGGCCAGGGGGCTATATGAAGGGAGAGGGGACCATGGGGGGGACCCCCAACAGCCTCACACACTCCCCCGGCCCCTGACTTCTGCCCTGGCCAGCCCTTCCCCTTGCCAGCTGCTCGAGATCCCCCTTCACTTTTCTGCCCTGCCCCCCCACCCCATAGTTTAAAAAAAACAACAAAAAAAGCCCTGGCACTTACCAGCAGTTGGGGCAGCTATCTGGCTGACTGGGGCCCTGCCTGCACACTGCCAGACAGAGGGACAGCCCCAATGGCCCTAGCCCAGGCTGTCCTGTGCTGCCTGGGGGGCTCTGCCAGGAGGCCCTGGATCCCCCACCCCTCAGCCCTGCTTATAAAGGTAAGCAGAGGCTTTCCCCCCCACCACCATTTTTTTCCTTGTTTTTTTTCTGGTTTTCTTTTTAAAGTGACAGTGCCTGGGGTTGTGGGGGCAGTCATGGGAGCCTGGGGGTGAGAGCAGGGGGGTGAGAATGGGTGGAGCAGCCGTGGAAGGGTCTGGCGGAGTGGGGGTGGGGCAGGCATTGGGGGGGCTGCAGCAGCTGGTGGGGAATGGGGCCAGGTGGGGCAGCAGTCAGGGCCCTGGGGTGGGGGCATGTGGGCTTTGAAGGGGGAGTGATAGCTTCTGCAGGAGCCATTTGGCCTCTTGCATGGGGGGCTGAACTCCTTGTGTGGGGAACCGAATCCCCTGCTGGGGGGGCTATAACCCCTGTGTGGGGCCATCTCCCCTGTGGGAGGGCAGCAAAACATATATTCATTAATTCATGAAACATGTATTTAGAGTTCACTTTATTATTATGATGAGACTTGCTTTAACACCAGATATATCAATAAAACATTGTCTGCTGTCTGTCTGTCTCTCTCTCTCTTTGTAGTGGTCTATTGTTTTACTTATGGAGGAACATGGTTTTGGAGGTATTTTACAGAGTGACTTTGGGATTTTTTTTTTTTTTATCAGGGATTTTTCAGTTTTCCAGTAGGGAACACCAGAATTCCTGCTGGGGAGACCAGTGGCAGGACCCTGCCTGATCAGAACTGGCACCTTGGACCCAGCTGGGGGTGGCTGACCTTCTGGCCAAATGGAGCCAGGAGGACATGCTTTGACAGTTCAAAGCAAGACATCACAAGTGGAATATCTTCCAGGTAATAGCTGCCCAGATGGCTGGGCAAGGGGCACACATGGCAGTAGTGTCGCATGGAGGCCAACCCTGCAACCACCGTCCACTGGCAGCTGGCCCAGAGGAGCAGATGACTCTACTGGCTGTGCAGTCCCCATCCGGGTCTGGCAGGTGCACAGTAGGTCACAGCCAGGCAGCAGACCCTGCTGCCAGACTGCTGCAGTGGGAAGAAGGGGCAAGGAACTCTCAGGGCTGTTGCAGCTGTCCAGCTGGCACAAGGGGTAGTGTCCCCAGGTACCAATTGGCTGGGCCTCAGAAGCTCCTGAGAGCTAGTAGCTCTGAGCTACTTACCAGGGTGGCTTTTTATACTGCTGGGGCCAGGACAGGGCATCTTTTTATACTGCTGGGGACAGCACAGGTGCTGGCCCCAGTCTCTAGCTTCCCCTGGCAACTTGAGGGGAATGTACTTTGCTTTTCCACTCTGAGAGGCAAGGATTTCTTAGGGTGATTTCTTTTTATTGGAACAACTATGTAGCTAGAATAAAGTTAGAAAAGCTTTTAAATGCAAGACATTCCTCATCAGGTCTCCTGTCATAAGCAGTGGATTTCAGTATCATCCATGTTATGGTAGTGTAAGAATGAAGAGACCTGATGAATAATGTCTTGCATTCTAAGCTTGTCTGTCTAACTTTATTCCAGCTACATGCCTGGCCCTTGAAAAGATATTGCTTTACACAATCTTAGCCTTTTGCATAATTTCTGGACCATCGTGGCTACAACATCATTCTTATATTCCCACTTAACAAATAATAAACATTAGGAGAATCAAAAAGATGTGCTGTGAGCATTTGTTACATGCAAGGTTATTCATTCTGATTGCATTGTGAAGAAGAGGGAGAGCTTACCATTAAAGAATACATATTTACACAGAAAAAATATTAGGGCATAAATTTCATATGCAGGGTTTCCAGCTTGGCATCTGTTCATTACAATCGTATGTCTGTTAAGCTTCAGAAAATTTCTATAAGCTGGAAACAGTGTTTCAGCTTCAGGTAAAGGTTATTTTTACCTTTCTGTCAAATGCCTCTGTTAAGAGTGAATTGGGCTATTAGGATGCAGGACTTTTTGTGATTTCTATTTATTGGGCTGGCTGTATAGTAGAAAGAGTTACTATGCAAGATTTTGAGCAGCAGGTGCCTTCCTCAGGTAATTTCACACCCAAATTTGGCTCTATTTCCTGCTTCTGTTCTTCCTTTAATTTCTTCCTTTATATTATAATGCTGTACTGTGGTAGAACCTAAATACTTGAAGGGCCCGTATGCTTAAAATTTGTATTGATTATTGTTATGTGAGGTCCCTGATTTACTCCTGCTGTATTTACCAGTAGATACTGTGTTTTATATCTATATTCACTTGTCCAATTCTCTTTGCTTCATTTGCTAGTTAAATATACAAAGCTTCTATATAATTTATTTTCACTTGCAAGTGCTGTATCATCATCAGTATATATGAGGATGTTGTGCTCTCCATTCAGCTCAGCTCCACCCCACATGTTATTTATGTTCCTGATTACTTTACTTTTCCAATGCCAGGCTGAATAGCATTGGAGACAGGCCATGTCCTTGTCTCAGTCCAGTTTTAATTGGGAAGCGGTTCAGTTTTCTTCCATAGGTACTAATTCTGTTTCTTGATTCATGAATATAAACTTCTGAGTTCAGACACTTTGTTGGAAATTCCAAATTTAGTTAATACAGCCCACTGGCTTTCTCTGTGTATAGCTATCATAAGTTTTCTGGAAGTGGTATGAACAGAATACATATACTTTGATTATATTCCCAGTTTTTCTCAGTATTTGTCTTATAAGGCTTGGTTTGTCATCAGTCTATTCATGTGGAATCCACACTGATATTCTCCCAGAATGGTAGGTAGTAAGTGTTAATGGGCAATTAAGACAACTGATTACCAGTTATCACCAGAAGTGGTGGCCAGACAACTCTAACTAAGCATTGGCCTACAGCCTGGCCCCACTTAGCATATAATAATTAACCCGGGAAGCCACACAGAACCACAAAGGACACAAGAAAGAGGGGTAATAATTAAGTATATTATGAACAACAAACCATAACAAGAAAAAATAAGAACAACTACCTTCCCCTCCTACACCTACCATTTGTCCCACACTGACCATTTCAATTAGTCAGTGTCCCAGCTGAGTGTGGCTTCCCAGGTCCCTCCCTCTGCTTGGATGCACACAAGAGCACGGGAGAGCTGTCACCCAACAGGTTCATTCTGGGCATCCACTCCTGGCTTGGCAATGGCCTTTGGTTGCCCCATCCCTCAGACCCAATACACCACAACCATTTCCTCTGTCCTTCCCAGACAGGGATCACTCACTCGCACGTCACACACTCTGCAGGCGAGATCAGCCACAAGTCTGGGCTCTCACTCAAACAGAGGCAGAGGATAAAGAGACAGAATACATAGGCAATGGAGATGAAGAAGGTGATGAAGAGCCAAGACCAACCAGAGCCCCTCACACTATCCGCTTTTATAGCCCTGGTGGACAGGTAACTGTCAATCATATGAGGCACCAATCAAACACAAGTGCACATGACACCTCTCTGTGCACTTCCCTCTTTTCTTCAGTGCACTTGGCACTGTCCTTAAAATGTATCACTTTTAAGTCACTCAAATCACCTCAGAGGCTTCCTGCCCTTTCTCTCTCTGCAATCGCTGCATATGACACCATCTTTTGTTCTCCGCATATTGCTTATCTGTACAGAGCATGCTCACACCTAGGGGGTTCATAAGTTGAAGATGGCCAGAACCTTCCCTTGCACTAGTGCATTAACACATATAAACTGTTAACCAACGCATAACACCCAGTATCCCAGGAGGTTATGGTTGCACTCAATGTGCCACTTACAGTAAATGCTGTAGTACTTACTGCTAGAAAATACTTAAAGCTAACTCTTAATAGGAGAATATTTCTGTAATTTTAACACTCTAGTTGGCTGCCTTTTTTGAAGATGGGGCATATTGAGTTCTCTCCAATCATCAGGTAGAACTGATGGCTTCCAGATAAGGAGAACTAATTTATGGTTTTGTTTATAAAGCTCTTCCCCTCCATATTTTATCATTTTGGCTGCACTACCATCAGTTCCTGCTGCCATACTGGTCTTATGTTCTGCTATATTTTTTCCCCACTTGATAAATACATTTTCTGACACTGTGTTGGGTAGTTTAATAGTTTTGCAAAATATTCTTTCCAGCTCTGTGACTGGTATCTTGTCTGCTAGAAGCCTTCCATTTTTGTTGCTGATGAGATGCTTGATATCCTTGCTTATAGTTTCTGACTCCTTTATAGAAATGCCTTATATTATTTCTACTGTATTGTTTCTTAATATCCTGGAGTTGAGTCATCAGTTATTGACACATTTTACTTTTTAGAACTTCCTTTATTTCTCAGTTTCCTTATATTGCTCCCACATTCTGGTTTGAGTTTTGCTGGAGGAGCTTCTGTCTTACCAATTTCAATTTTTGTTTGCTTGCATTCTTTATCATACCTCCTGTTTCTTCTGATTTTCTCTTGTATCCCTACTGTTGTTTCTATATTCTCTGATGATGACTGCCTATAGTTCCATTGATTGCTGGTACTTAGGACCTCATTGCTATTCCCCCCCCCCCCAGCCCCCGGCATTTCTTCATTCATTTCAAATAGCTCTTGAAGTACCTGTAACCTGTTTTCAGTTTCTACTTGTTATTGTTCACTGACCTTTACTTGTTTACTTTGTTCAGTATCAATTTTTTCTATGTTCTGCAGTACTGTATTTCCTCACATTTCAATCTTGCTACTATTCTTCCTCCAAAAAAAAAAAAAAAATCCATGTCTAGATTACTGCCTCTGAAACTTCTTATTTCATATAGAAACAGTATAGGCATATGATCAATCTGATTTACTGATCTTTCTTGAGACAACCACATTTTTGTGTGTGGTTTTTGAGCACCTATCAATGATTAATTCATTTTTGGATCCCTTTGATCTTCAGTCTCTGCTGACACTGAAATTAGTAATTAAAAGTTTCCATCATTATTTCCATCATTTCCTGCTGCCCAACCCGTGCCCTCACACGTCCAATAGAGTTTAGTCTATAAAGTAGACTGGGTGATGGCTAGAAAGCTGTCTGCTGATGAACTTTCTCTGAAGGGCCCTCTGGAATTCCTTCCTTGTTCCCCTTCTATCTTTTTACACCCACTTATTCCTACCAAAATCCTGTGAATCTTCCTCTGGCTCAGAAAATTGTCATCTCTGGAAAGATTCAGTAGTATAAGTATGGGCCACAAGGGTCAGCACAATTGACAAAGTACTCCTGGGATGAACTGCAGAAGAGTGAAGGCAGTTCTTCATCTCAAACCCTTAGCAGCATGTCTGTTGACTACATAATTAATAAAACATCAGGCTAGTATTATAGTTTATAAAACTAAGGATTGCTTGCTAATGAACCTAGTGAATACCTACTGACTTAGACTTTCTGGCAACATATAATATAGCATGTAGTTGGAAGGACTCCTTATGGATTCCCATCACTGTGTTATTGTTCATATACATTACCTCATTCTGATTTTTTGAGTAGTAAGTTTTAGCAGTCATGCAATAAAGGTTACTCTGCATTGGGCTGTATCTACCCAAGCTCTAGGTTACACATAGGTTTGGCAGAACTCAACTTTTATTTTTAAATGATTTTGGTGGATACTAACTATGTGTACTTTTAAGCATTTATTTCAATTTTTATTGATTTGAATTAAATTAACAATATAAAGATCTTCTGTTCCTGTGGCAAAACAAACAAAAAACCAAAACAAAAAAAAACAACCCCAAAATTAAAAGACCAAGAAAAGACTGAAACTTATATCCTTTCTAAATGGAGTCTTTCTCTCCATATACCAATCTCATCAGTAGGCTGTTTCACCTTTTTTTAATCTCTCCCTAGTTCTCTGCAGTTAAATTATCCCACTCCAGCATCAAGAATTCACTGATGCTTCACCTACCTTCCTCCACAGCCACTGCTTCTGGTCAAGCTAAAATACTCTTTCCACCCCCCACCCCTTCAGGTGGGGATTTAAGTAGCCCATTATCTCCCTCCAGCCTGCTGCTCAGCACCTGTGAATGAGCAGCTAATTGCTTAATTAACAAGTCATTAGGTTGCCCACTTCTTCTCTTGAAAGAGACCAGCTTTCTATACTCCAGTCTGTGACTCCTTTCTGTTTCTGTTTTCTATTATTAATGATGGAAATAATTTTTGTCAGTTATGTGAGTATGATGTGCAACCAACATGTGCCAATAAAAATCAAGTCCCACCAAGCCTAGTTATACAGTAATAGTGAATTAATAACTAATATGTTTCAAGAGTCCAACATTTAGAAAGACAATATAATGATGCCAGATTACCTTTAGAGTACATCCAGTTTCTAATGGAAGCAGTTAGTAAAATAGACATCTAGCTATCTGGGCAATTCCCTCACATTGGATAAATGAGCCAGTCCTCTTATTTATTCATATTTTGGAAGCAACTGGAGTGCACCATGTCTACTAGACTTAGATACTGTATGAACACAGAACAATGGGTGGCCCCTATTTGTTCCCATCTGTTCCAGCACTTAACCTTCATAGATGCAAGAGAATTTTCTAAACTAAATCTCACATATTGCAATTGAAGGCCATTACTTCTTCAGGTTAGATATGAAAACCAGCTGTAGGATTGATTTCTAATTCAGATTGGGTAAGTGCTTAAACTGATTACCTAGAGAAGTGGTCATATCTCTATCATGGAGGTTTTTAAATGCATATTAGACAAACACTTCTGAGGTAGTTTATGTTGATCTTGCTTTGAGCGAGGGGTATGACTCCTGACCTCCTGAGAAACCTTCCATCCCTAACTTCCCATGGTTCTATTATCTAAATGAACAACATAAAGATTAGGCTTGATGTCTTTGTTCTGTCGTCTTTTCTGGGAATACTTCATGTTACATTTAGGTTGCTCATAGTCTTTACAGTTGACACTCTATTTGAGCTGGCTAATGTTCATTACTGACTTCTTCCAGTACACTTGAGGCCATGACTGGAAGTTTGTGGTACTTTAATGCAGACCATTTCTGAAACTGCTGGGCAGTAAAGAGAGGTCAATTTTGGTCTGTAAGTGCTTTAGGTGCCTGAAGACTACATCAAATAACAACTGAGACTTGTTCAAAATCATAGTCCTTTCCCAAACAGAATATTTAGTCAAGCATGACTTGGAAAACCTATCTATGCATGTTTGAGAAGAGAGATCCTTTTTGGGAGAAACTAAGTGAAATAGTCATGCTCAGATGTTTGTCAGAAACCCCCAAGCTATCTGAGATAAACCATGTTTGCAGCTTAAACGCCATATGCTGTGCACAGCTGCCTGCATAAGAATTCTTGAGTGTGGTTATATTAATTTGTGTTTTCCCCAGTGCAACATTTCTTTAATCCTATGGCTGGTTTCCATTCTATGGTTCTGCAATGATCCAATAACTGGGACATGGCTTTTACTTTGCTTTCTCAAGCTGAAAATACATTCTTATAAATATCTGATGCTGTCAGAAAAGGATTTTTTTCTTGTTAAAAGAAACAGCACATCTTGCTGCTTCTCACTACACCAAAGTTTTAAAACATAGATTAAACAATGGGTACTAGATATATCAAATAGCTGTTACGGGTGGGAGGGGGATTTGGCTAAAATATAGGTTGCTTACGGGTGTGAAAAAAAATGCAGGACTTTTAACTCTGTGTGCCCCCACACTGAGTGCAGCACATGACCTGAAGAGGCATTGCGTTAGGTTGACTTAGTTTGCCCAACGTCTGTACCGATTGTGCATTTCAGCAGGGCTTTTTGGCACTTCTACCTAATAGCTGATTGAATCAGTTTTAGATAAAATTGCCAAAAAGACCCAGTGAAATGCCCAGTTTATACAGATATTGGGGAGCTGGGTCAAACTAACATGCTTCCTCTTCTGATAAAGCACTGAATTTTTTTTTAACGTCTGTCAGCAGCCATAATTGCCAACCTACAATAGTGAATTTATGAATTGGAATGAGTAATGAATCTATAATGAATTTTAAATCACAGTAGTTAGAAAACTGAGTAGAATGCACAAGCAGTCTTTGTTTTCTTTTGTCTATTCCACATCAAATGCCAACCCCTTCTCTTTTATCTGTATGCATGCACAGACCTGCAAACTCATTTCTCAGCCTGATACCCTTAAGTTACTGAGGAGACCTTGGTTTATTGCCTTGCTCTCCTGTTTACTGCTGCAACTTCTAGATCTACCTGTGATAAACATCTAGTTTAGCTTCAATGTACTAAATTGATCCATTTCAATAAAATGAAAATTCTACTATTGGCCACTTCCCAGCAAACACCTTTTCATCTTAAACAATCATGTTAAGTATCCCCAAAATGTCTGGTATTGTTTTGTTTGATGGCCGTTCCCAGACCACTTCTACTAAGGACTTGTTTTTCTTCCTTCAGGAAATTCTTGAGAGCAACCACTGCATTGCTCTCAAGAACATTATTACTCAGCCACAGTAACAGTTACTATTGCCCACAACCCATGTCCTTATTGAAGCAATGTTTCTTAGTTTTATTTTTTTAAGGGGAAAAATGAAAAGGATTCTGCTTGAAAGTATTTAGAATGCAGTAAAGCCAGAGTGTTTCACTAGAATGACTTTTAGTTCATTTGCTTACTTCTTAAAGAGATCCAAATTTCAATTCGTTTTAAAATGCAAACCTTCTCAGCCACCAGGCAATTTTCCAGCAATGTCATTTAAATGATGGAAAACTGAACTAACACAGTGCCCGAAAGTTTTCCAGTTCATACAACAAAAGGGCCAATATAATCACTGTAAAAAAATTTTTTTTTCCAAAATGAAGAGAAATGGAAATGCAAATAGCAATCTGTTAAATGTGATTTTCACTGAGAGTTGCTTTAATATCACTAGACTAACTAGGTTTTTATAAGCAGTTCAAATACAGGTAGACTCTGTGTTTAAGGAAAAATACCTTTGTGAATATATTCACATAACCAGATGGTATTTCGTGTCAACTTCAGGGGTTTACACTGGTTTATAATGGCTGCACTAGACTAGCCTCAAATGAAACCCTGAGGAATTTCAAAGCAAAAGGTATATGGGGGGAGTTTAGAGCTTAGTTTTGACTTGGTACCTACAGGTTTGAACCCCTGGCATTCTAGTTGGTCAGTGTGGCATTATGGAGACTAGGTCTTCAGTTCAAAAGGATGGAGGGGAACTTATATCAGCCAGGAGGATGACAGCATTGAAGAATCCTGGGATGATGTCGGTACTCATCTGACTAGTATCTTCCAGCTGCTGAGACATCCTTTTGTTTCAGTGTTTGTGGATTTGAGAGCAGTGTGGCAGAAATGCCACCGTTGGTGCCCCTCACCCGAGACCTCTCTCTGCCAGCCGGAGAGGCTGGTGTTGAATCCTTCAGGGCAGGGATCTTCCTCCCTGGTCTGCATGACAAAAGCCTGAGGCCTGGGAGGGGGATGCTCTGGCTGCCTGGGCAGTGGGGAAAAGCCCGGCCCTGTGCACAGGCCCAGGTAGCCAGGGATGCTTGGTAGATTGGTTGGCTTATGGCCAGTATTGGCAGCTTTGATTGGACCGAGCTGCTGAGGTCAGAGAGGTGATAAAAGGGCCTGGTCCAGGAAGAAGGCAGCTATTAGCCATGAGGTTGTCCAGGTGAATCTGAAACTGGCTCTCTCCTCATCACCACATGCTCCAAGAGCGACCCACCTCCAGAGGAAAACTCCAACCACCTCTGGATGATGCAAGTGAGTAAGCTACTTGAGATCCGGTTAGATATTTAGTTTACAGTAATTCAGATGCGTGTTTAAATGGCTACCTCAGCCAATCTGGTTTGCTCTATTGGATTCCTTTGATATTCCTCTAATATTTCTATGATATTGCTCTACCTTTTACCCTGTTTCTGCCCTACCCCCTGTAATCAATAAAGTTCTCCTTTGTGACCGGTATGGGAGACTTACTGAGGGGTGGGTCTAAATTATACCTAGGAGGGCCCTTAGGTCTGTGGACTAAGGGAGACTTCCCTAATAAGCCCCTGACTTGGGGAAAGTGCCCCAAGTGCTAGTATTGGCTCTAGGACCC
>JAGPOW010003476.1:324858-386952 GCA_030014935.1 Caiman crocodilus | reverse complement strand
TAGGAGGGCCCTTAGGTCTGTGGACTAAGGGAGACTTCCCTAATAAGCCCCTGACTTGGGGAAAGTGCCCCAAGTGCTAGTATTGGCTCTAGGACCCATTGGATGATGAGGCCTGTGTTCTCCAAGGTGCGCAGAGCCAGAATTGAGTCCAGAGCCTTGGATGGTGGCAGCGGGAACCCCAGGCTAGCGAGTGTGCTCCAGGGAAGGGGTCGGCTGGATGTGAGGCACCCCAGGGAGGCGCTCGGAGCCTGGAAGGTGGGCGGGCGCAGGGAGGTGGGCGGCTCAATGCAGGAGCGCCCCCTACTGGCTCACCACAAGCAGTATATGTCTTTTACTGTGTTTCCTGCTTTTGTTTCTCTCTCTCCCATTGAATGATCCATCAAGTTTAAGTACCACCTCTTTTTTGCAGCAGCAGTGAGTGTGCTCTGGCTTCATTCTCTCTGGTAGCTAAGCCTGTAAGAGCTCTTAATTATAGTTTGCTCTGATAATGTGTTGAATGTGTATGTTACATATATTTTGGGCACATAGAATTTTCCTAAGGCATCTAAAAATTGAGCTGCAGCTTGCCTTTTGTTATCTGTGGTTTGCCACAGTCCTTATGCATTGTTGTAGCTTATCCTTATGCATAGCTGTTGCACAGTCCTTATGCATAGCTGTTCTGTTCTTCATGCCTTCTATCTCCAGTCTTACAGCTACACGGGAGGCCCTAAAGAAGTTCAATTTTCCTAGGCCTTCCCATATTTCTCTTAACTAGGTACCAGAATAAAAGCTGATTACGCTAAGTGAAGGTACTGACTTACAGGGCACAGCTTGGAATCAGAAATATAAGGCTGGAAGGAACCTAAGAGGCCTCTGATTTGAAGCAGGATCATATGTGTCTCAACCATTCCAGGCAAGTGTTTGCCTAACCTGCTCTTAAGGGCTAAGTATAGACAGCCAAGGGCTGCATATGTTCAATTTTCGCAGGTTAGTCTAACCTGAGTAGGTTGAACCAATAAGCAAGTGAACAGACATTCAGTTTTGATTCTGGAAATGCAGCCACTTACCTTCTGTGGAACAGGCCAGAAGCCAGGGGATGCTAGAGCACACCTCCCAGCTCATCTGGAGCAGACAGCTTGGGCCAAGGCTTGCCCACCCACCCTGCAAGGGGGCCTTTGCAAAGAAGGTGAAAAGCATCCTGGGCTGCTGGAAGACTGTGACTTAATTTGAATCTGGAGGGGATATGAGAGAGATGTCCAATAAAAAGATTTAACCTAAATCAGTAAGTCTGTTACTACATCGATCCAGGATTATCTTAAATGGTTTTGGCCATTTTGAAAGTGGTTTGTGTGTGCTGAACTTCTGTTGTGTTATAGATTTGAACTGGTTTCTGATCACTTATACTGGTTTATATGTAATGTCTTTCCCTAGCCCAGAACTTAAAATGATAGTAATTTCACATCCTCTTCAGGCTGTTTTTTCCAATGCTTAACCACAGTTGGAGTTTGAAAGTTCCTCCTGATAGTCTAAATCCCCCTTGTTGCAACATACACTAATGATTCTACAATACCCAGAAATTATGTTTCACTTCTCTTGTAATGTGACTCACAGCGACAGCTATGTATTTTGGAGTTTGAAGGAAGCAAGAAGCTGAAGAGGTTTTAAACCTCCAGGAGGGCTCTTCCTTTAAATCCTTCCCTTTCAGCAAGTAGTGCATAAGAATTTTATTTATTCTTATGTTCCTCAACCAGTGGGGATCCTCTTTCTTATTATAAATTTCAATTTAAGGTTAAATACAAAGCTCTTGAGTGGTGGTTGTAGAGGTTCTTTCTGTAGTCGGCTTTCAGACTATGCAGGCTTTTTGGTTTGTTGCAGAAACCTCAGTTAATGTATCTTCTTGCATCATCCTTTCATCTTGTCTGCCCTACTCAAAGGTCACCCCAAGAACACTAAAAATAACAGAGCGTAAATGTCTGCATGTGTGGAGACCAGAAAATGAATTGGTTTGATCAGAAATCAAGATAAAGCAATTTATTAGTTTACCAAGAGGGCTTTGCACGATGAGGAAAAAATTTCTTCAAACTAGTTTTCTTTATCTTCCCTTCAGAAAAGGTTTACTAATAAGAAGCTTGATTTTGCTTCCTGGCTTAAATTGTGTTTTGGAAGGTGTTTTCATCTTCACAGTTCCCACTAAAGAGAGGTTTACTTGAGAAATTGGAAAGTCTTTATATAAACTGAGACATCCTTGTCTTGCTCATTTTTTGTTTTTCTCTTACTTTAAATTGCTTTTCACATTTTCACCCTAACTCTTTGGACTGCAGCTCATGTACCCACATACAAGTTAGCTTTGAACTAATTGTTGCCATAGCATTCATAGCAAACTAACTTCCTGAGTGTTTACTCAGCTTTCTGTGACAATTGCTAGCAGTGCTAAACCAGCTAGTTCAAATCTAGGGTATATATTCAGTTGGCATTGCCTCAATCAGTAATATTTACAAGATGGAAAGTAGTAGATTTGAGCCGCTGGGACTGTTCAAATGCTTAAAATTAAACTTAAGTGCTTTGGTAGATGAAATCACAGCAAGAGGATGTTTGAGCGGAGAGAATTTGACTTTCTGATCTTTCCCAGTGGCAAAAGAAATATGCCCAGGGGACACTCAAGTTCTAAATTATGACCATATGTTTGAGTCCTTCAATAAATCAGGGCTCACTGCCAAAAAAAATGAGTTAAACTGGACTTTATGTGAAATCATAAAATGATGTTACCCACCAACTGCTGCAAAGTTTGACATTGGTCACTTTTTATTTTTGACATTTTAAATAATGTATTTTGGCTTCTGCTCTGACCACAGTGTAATAAATAGTTGTTAAGAATCTACTTACCTGCCTTATAGCATACAACAGCCTCCCATAACAGTAAAAAATAATGAAAAAAGGAATCACAAGGCAAAAGATGAAAAGACATATGATGTAGAATACATTATTTGCATCCCTTGAATGCCAGTTGACTGAACATGTTGTCCCTGGTCCTTCTGGTCCATAGTTGCTCCATCCAAAAAGGGGTGGTAAGGTCCAGACTAAAGAGTATATCCATGACTAGAGGATTCCCATCCACACTTTTCTATAGTTTGTGGCATCTGTTTCTGTAGTTCTTATCATTGTACAGTACCGCTCATAAGAGAGTATGGCCAAAGATATAAGTGATATGGTACCTGTAATAAGATACATTCATTCTAATGCCAAGAATAGTTGGATTATTTTTAATTTTTGCTACTATTACAGCACTGAAAGATAAATTAATAGTTAAATTGATCTCTGAGAAGAACAGTGTTCTCTGAGCTAGGATTCTTCAAATATAATGGGAGAATACTGTGAAAGTGTCTCTGTTATAGGGAAGAGGATCATCCTCCTAAGACGTGCAGAAGGGATAATAGCATCATAATGGAATCGCTCCTACACTTTAGTTGGGTAACTCATAGTTGGTCTCGAGCTGTACTTTGGTTGTCTGCTAGCTGAAATAGATTCTGCCTTCAAGCTTAAATTCTAGTCCCAAGTAAATAAAGGTGCAATTGTGTTCCACCTATTGAACATGTAAGTGGCCTTAGGATAATGAACAGAATTGCACTTAAGCTCATGAAAAACTGTTCATTTGAGAGGTGGGTGGATACTTTTCTTCCTCACTGTGACTCACTCTTTTTTGTGACTTACTCTTATGATGAGGATGACAATGTGTTACAGAAGTAGAAGGAATCGGACCTTGTAGTAGAGGTAATATCTTTTATTCAACCAATTAGATTTTGCAAAAATATGTCTTTAATTGCAAGCTTTGGGGCACAAGCACCCTTCTTCAGGCATAGGAGAACTTTTACAATCTTTTCTCCTAGGTCAAAATGAAAGTTCATATATCATAGGAGAATTAAAGGTGTGGTAAAATCTCCTGTTTGGAGATCATCACAACTTTAACTCTCCTACGAAATGTGAACTTTCATTTTGACCGAGGAGAAAAGGTTGTAAAAGTTCTCCTATGCCTGAAGAAGGGTGCTTGTGCACCAAAGCTTTCAATTTAAGAATTTTTTTTTTGCAAAATCTAGTTGGTTTAATAAAATATTACCTCTACCACGAGTTCTGATTCCTTTTGCCTCTAGACTAATATAGCTAAAACCTGGATACTTTACAGTGTCAGTACAGAACAGTTAAAGAGATGCCTCGGCACAGCTGTGTTAAGCACATTACAAGCACAGGTGCAAGGATTTCCCTTGCAACATGGGAAAAAGTCTCGGTGCAAGATCAGAGCCTGCCAAAACCTTGCAGCTGCACCACCGAGTGCATGCTTATGATTGGCTGACCATAAATTATGCAAACGTGTTGGTCTGCAATTGGCTTGATGACTGAATAAAAGGCTTGGGTGATGCCCGCCCAAACTGGAGGAGTGCTCGGATGCGCATGAAGAGAGATCCCCGCGTACGTTTCCAAGTCACGAAGGAAGCCTGATCAACTGCCACCGACTCCCTGCCGGAATCGTCCGACGCCCCATACCCTGCGTGAGTATGAGCATCAGTGTGCCTTTTTCCTGTTTAAGTTTTGTAACGTCAAGGAACATGCCTACAGTGTATACAGACTGTAAGTAAAGTTTTTTTTGTTGCAACCGCTGTGTCTCCAGCACCTCAATTCCGCTCCATCAGTGGCCCCATTTCGCCAGAGTTTTTCGGCCCCCACATGGCATCACGAACAGGATTATCACTACGCTGGAAAGACGCGATGGAGCTGGAATTGGTTGAGGGTTGCCCCTGGCACAGTAGAAAACACCACGTGCTAGACGCTGTGGAGTTGGATGCGTACATCGCTTACCATCAAGCGGGTGCAACGGGTGGAAGAGTTGTGAGCAGTTGCCTTTTGCTCAAGGGAGAAGGGGAGCCTGCAAAAAAGTGGGAAGTGAGCCTTCACCCGAGAGCCTTCGGATGTGTAATGGGGAGTGAGCGGGTTCGGTTTAAACCCCAGGAGCAAGGGGGCAGCAAGTCCTCAGCCGGATGGAAGCTGAGCGAGGAAGATGTGGCTCTTTGCCGGGAGTTCGTTCACTGTATGCGCTGTGTATGAGAGAGTAGAGGACCAGTGCTAATTAATTTAGACACGCTGTTACTGGAGTTGGGACAACTGGAGATTTCAGAGCTCCACGGAGAAGCAGAGGAAAGCCGCTTCATGGCTGAAGGGACTGGCATGGCATATGGAAAGGTGAAAATGCTGCGAGTAATGTTCAATACAGTCATGACTCTTATACAGGAAAGGACTGAGTTGGAAGTCCGATTGCGCGCCGTATATGCAGTCAAAAGGGTTGCAGCTATGGAGGAAAGCCAAAGTCCCCCCGTCATTGCAAGATGGTGGCGAAACAGAAGGAGGCCGCCATGGAAGGGTAGAGAAGGAGGGTGAAGTTACCCACAGTGAGGCAGAAGTAGTGACTCCACCCCAGAAATACCGCCATGGAAGGGTAGAGAAGGAAGGCGGCACTAACGGCGGGGCGGAAGTAGTGACTCCACCCCAGGAAATTCCCACGGGCCTGCCTCTGGACCGTAACCAGGAGGCAACGGAGAGCATCCTGCAGCTGAGTCTTTCGTCAGATGCAGTGACAGCTCAAGCAGCCACGCACCCTGTTGCAATGGAGAGTCAAGTGATGAGTGCGGCCTGCACTACTGTCAGCACCTATCACACCAGGACTTGGAGTGAGATACAGGCCTTGTGTAAAAGGTCTAAAATAAGGTTGGCGGAGACCTTAGCTATGTGGATTGGATGCCTGGTTATGGAGTTCGGATCTGACCTGGTGGACCAAAATGAGGCAAGCTCTTTAGTCAGACAAGCCTCATGGAGCGGAGGACATGCTGCTGACATCAGCATGGTCAAGTATAATGCTTACGGGCCGATCTTGCTTCTAGCACTTGTTGCAGGTCAAGCCAGTCAGAGAGCCTATGCATGGCATAAAGGAGGACCATTGAGAGTTAGCGTGGAACAGATCTTGCAAGTGATCATCGGGATTTCGTATTGCACATGGAATCCGAGATGGCACGCACTGGGACTGTCACCATTCCAGCAGCAGGAGTTGTGGCCTCACCATTACTTGCAAGATCCTGGAGCTGTTCCGATCACGCTAACAAGTATCGATGCTTGTGTTGAGGTGTACGGAGGAAGAGCTGCGGTTATCCTCCGAATTTTGTTGAACCCACTAGCTGGACAGCCTGCAAGTGATTTCTTGAGGCAAATTCCGCGACTGCAACCTCTGGTAAAGTGAGGTCAAAGAGAGTTTAGTGACCAGAGCAGCATTGAGCACACAAGTCAACCCTGCGACGATTCCAACCGACGCAGAGAACGCCGGAGGAACGCGAAATGTTTAGGCTCCTGATGCGGTACTCCAGGCTCACCAAGCAGCAGTTGAGAGTGCTAGGTGATGACAGTCAATGGAACCTGGCCTACTGGATGGGGTTCCAATGCCAAGATGAGCCAGATGATAAATCGTCTTGCGATAACGATTAATTTTTCTGTAAATAAGCTAATTGATTAATTTTTCTGAGAGTTTCTTTCTCTGCAGATCTGCTGAGGCATGTGCAGACCAGATCAGGGAAAAAGAAAGATTTTTGAGAAGAGCAGATTATCTCTGCTGGTTCGTTGAAAAGTGCGTGCAGACCAGACCAGAGAGAATATTTTGAGAGAGGGAGAACCTCGAGAGACCAGGACACAATGATGCCCAATGAAGTCTTAATGATTGAACTATTTATCATGAACTTATTGATGTGCAGCTGTGTTTTGTTAGGCTATTGTTTGATTAGATCCTTGGAGAATGAAGTTGCTTCGTCTGCTCTTGCTTATGCTCATTTACAATGTGAACCTGTTAGACGGTGTGAGTGCGATGTAACCAATTCAAATGTGCTCCGGACACAACTGTGCCTTCGGCAAGGAGTCATGTCAGTACAGAACAGTTAAAGAGATGCCTCGGCACAGCTGTGTTAAGCACATTGCAAGCACGGGTGCAGGGATTTCCCTTGTAACGTGGGAAAAAGTCTCGGTGCAAGATCAGAGCCCGCCAAAACCTTGCAGCTGCACCACCGAGTGCATGCTTACAATTGGATCACCGTAAATTATGCAGACGTGTCAGTTGGCAATTGGCTCGCTGACCGAATAAAAGGCTTGGGCGATGCCCGCCCAAACGGGAGGAGCGCTCAGATGCGCATGAGAAGAGATTCCCGCGTGCATTTCCAAGCCACGAAGGAGGCCTGATCAACCAACGACGACTCCCCGCCGGAATCATCTGACGCCCCATACCCTGCGTGAGTGTGAGCAACAGTGTGCCTGTTTCCTGTTTAAGTTTTGTAACGTCAAGGAACGTGCCTACAGTGTATACAGACTGTAAGTAAAGTTTTTTTTGTTGCAACCGCTGCGTCTCCAGCACCTCAATTCCGCTCCATCAGCGGCCCCATTCCGCCAGCGTTTCTCGGTCCCCACATACAGAAGTAGATGCATTAATGGATTTTTCAGGACTTGAACAGGATTGAATAGAATTGCTCTCATGTGTCCAAGGCCACTTACATGCCTAATAGGTGTGATACAGTCTGGTCCTAAGCAAGATGTCATATCAATTGAAGATCTCATAAAAGTTGAGAGAGAAATTGTGCCACTAACAGCAGTGGGAGCAGGAGCAGGTCCCAGATCTGAAGTTTCAGTTTTCTGCCTCTGCCTCAGCTTGTGCTTGTGCTTTGAAAAAAGTATCCCACATCCACTCCTCTTCCCCACCCTCCTTCTTGAGCATGAATAAACCCCCTAACTCTCTTCACATGCCCTTCCAAAAGTCTCTCACTTTTGTGTGCGTGGACACTGTACCATTTACACTTGGAGCCCAAGGGGTCCAAAGCAATTATGTGTACCATTTATAGGGTACCTACAGGGCTGCTTAAAAGTTCATAGATGCAATGTACTCAAAATATCAAAGCTTCTTTAAAAAACTCAGAGGCAGATAATGATTTCAAAAGATACATAAGCAAAGTCTTTACAAAAGATATTTTCATAATCCTTGTACTGTCTGCTGGTGTTCTTGGCTACATTTCAGAGCTAACACGAGTAAAAAGAATAAATCCAACATCCTATCTACCATGAAATAAATAATATATCATTCCTGAGAGTGAAATTCTTTGAAACATGTTCTATTGACTCCTTAAAAAGAGACATATTCGCCATGATCTCTACAAAGCTGTGGAAATGTTATTGTCTCCATTTTACAGATAGGATATCTGAAATACAGTGATGTGAAGCGACTTGCTCAAGCTTACCCAATGAGTCAAAGTCAGGCCTTCAGCTCAGGATTTATTCTATAACAGAGCATTTACCTTTAGTTCTTCTGAATCTCTTACATACTCAAACTACTAGATAACTGGTTTTGAGAGGAGCAGAACTGGGGAGATGGGTGAAGTGGGAGGGGGGAAGTTAGTTATACTGCATGTTAACAAGTTTGAGGCCTAATCTTTTTCAGCTATGAAAAAATACTCCTCCTTCTCTTTCCCTGCAGTTATGTTGGACCCTTCCAGTAGGCGTTCCATTATATTTAGCACACTGTTTTCTTTTTCTTAAGGAGGGCATCAGAATTCTAAGACAGCTGAATGGTCTTGTAAGCTAAACATTTTGGGGTGCTTTATCAAAGCCTTTGATAAGGCTTGAAACACTTCCTCTGCTTCTTTTTGAAAGAAGAATTTAGCACTAGGTAGGTAATAAAACATATGGAACAACTAACCATTCAAAACCTAAAAATATAACTAACCATGTTATGCTGTGCTCACAGAAAATTTGTATATTTGTGTAAAAGAAACCTATGAAGGACAACAGACCTCTTTTTAGTGACTTAAATGGCCTTGAATAAGACATTTGGCCTTTTGGAATCTTCATGGCATATCAGAAAGGGGTTTTTTACCTTTACCTTTTCGGGTTTTAATTTAAGGGAAAGGGACACACAAGAACCCAAATATACTCCTACTTTGCCTGCTGCTATAAATGGGTCTGCTATATGTAGGACTGTTGATTCAGGACCAAAGATGGTGAACCAGAGGGAAAATGAAAGAGATAAGTGATTGAAAATGCAAATATCTGATCAAAATACTGTTATGTTCTCATGTATAACACATACCCTTTTTCCAAATATCACTCTGTGAAAATTAGCATGTGCATTAAGAAAGTAAATATGGTAATAACAGCATCTGTAGCATAAGCCTCCACTTAAGGGAAAGTGAAAGTGCTTCACAGGGCTTAGCATAGTCTAGAATAGGTGCTGACTTCTTTTTTTTTGGCAGGGGGGGTGGGGGAGTTACCTAAGATGATGCCCCCTCCACCTCATGGCATGGCCAAAGTGAGCCCGTAGAGGGGTGGAGGTAAATATGGGCGGCCAGCTGCAAGCTTTGGTTTTCCTGTCCTGCCTTTGGGAGCCCCATGCTGGCATCCCGCCATGGTGTGGTACCCTCTGCCTGCCCAGCAGTAGCAGGAGACATAACTCTGCATCGCCACCCCTGCTACTGCCAAAACGGCACAGTTGGTACAGGGCTCCTGGGGGGAGAACAGCAGGATGGGGAGCCCACATCTGCCCCTACCCTGAGCTCAAATCTTGGGGGCATGTCCCTCCCCATGTCTTCCTCCTCCTCAGGAGCATGCAGAGCAGGAGGGAGTGGTCTCTGCTCCCCACCCCCTGGACAAGCAGCCTGTGATTCTGTCCCACACCCCACCCTGGCCCCGGGTCCCATGCACCACCCTGGCAGTGCTCTTAGGCCCAGCCCCTACCCCACTCCTCCCTCACTCACTGTGGGGACCTCAATCTGCTCCAACCCATGGACTTACCTGTAGGTAGCTGGGGGAGCTGCTCTCCATAGCTGCCTGGGGCTTTATTTCTGGCCACATGCATCTGTACACACATGCGCACACATACACATGTTGCCCCTGCATCCTGATCCCTGCAACCCCTTGCAGGCTGGAAATGCCTGTCTGCAAAGGGAAATCGGTTGTTTTCACATTTTTCTGTGGTGAATGGAGAATGTATCCCCACTGCATGATACTGGGAATCCAGGACTGATGTAGTCCATAGTCCTGTGGTCATGCAGCCTGGGACCAGGACTTGATGTTCCCATTTTGGGGCTGTCCTGCCCAATTAGGGATGGGTAGTCACCCTACTCTCTTTTTTATTTTTTCAAAAACGCATTCTTTTTTTCTGGACTTCTGATCTTTTTACAGTGCAGAACTTATTTTCTTTTTTTTTCTCTGTCTTGTTTTCAACAGATGATTGTTGAAATTAGGTGGATGTTGAAAGGCCATTAATGCAGATTGCTGTGGAGTTTTCATAGACTTTATGCTCTCCACGGGTTGGGTTTTTTTTTCAAATTTTCCAATTATTTCTCTCACCCAATCATGTCTAGTAGGCAAAAATGATTATTTGTCTCAGGTCTGAGAGGTTGTTTACTATGACTTCTCAGTGCAGTTATTATTAGCAGTTAAAGATTTGGCAATTTTTAGAAACTAATGTGATGTTACTTAATTATCTTCCTAGTCATATATCTCCTCTGAGAGGGGGAGAAGCCTTGCTCCAAGAACGGTAAGCAAGGACTTGCATAGTATTTCTTCTGTGTGGATTTGTGAGAAGATTTTCATTTTCCTGCTTGGGGAGTTTTGTGAGTCTCCAGTGCTGCATTTCAGGTTTTAGCCTTCTGGACTTCTGGACAAGATGGGTCACTCTACCCCAAGACTAAAAAAAAAATCTCTTCAGGCCAATCTGATTTAATTTTTGATAGGGAGACTGTCCCTAGCTGCCCTGACTGTGAAGGAGTGCCTCGTGATATCTAGCCTGAATCTACTCTCAGTCAACTTATTCCTTGTTACTCTCAGTAGTGCCAGGGGAACAGGGACTCTCCCATAGCCGGCTGGTCCCACATGGCCAGTTTGTAGATGGCCACCAGATCCCTCCTCAGCCTTCTGTTGTGGAGGCTGAACAGGTTCAGGTCCCATAGCCTCTGCTTGTAGGGCCTGCCTTGCTGCCCCTGATATGAATCTTAGCTTTCTGAGGAGAAGAGAAATCTTTATGAGCTTTTAAAATAAGATCTTATTCCAATCTATATGACAAAACAAATATTTTTAGCAACAGCCCTACAAAGGAAATTAGGTAGATTGTATGGAGCACTTGTTCCTTGGTTTCAGACCTAGCTTAATGTCTGACAGTGAGAACTGTGGCTATTCATGCAATGCTTTACTATATAATTCATAGCAATAATGATTTAGATGAGCTAAAACTATTTCCCACTCATGGCTCAACCTCACTTCTTACTATATGTAACTCTCACTCTGCTGACCAACTTATTAATTGATGGGAATTTTTTATTGCATAAAAAGATTTCATAACTAAAAAAAAGAAAAAAGGTTGTGAATCATACATAGTGTTTCATAATGACTCATACATGTGTTTCATGGTCGGAAGGAACCTGAGCAGATCATCAAGTCTGACACCCTGCCGTGGGCAGGAAAGGAAGCTGGGGTCAAATGACCCGGGCTAGGTGATTGTCCAGCCTCCTTTTGAAGACCCCCAGGGTAGGAGCCAGCACCACTTCACTTGGAAGTTGATTCCAGTGCTGTACTCAGATGTAACTGAGACCATAATTCATGTACTAGATAAACACAGATAAGTAGTACTGAGACATATAAATTTATATCTTTCTCTGGATTATAATTCTATTCACATTTTAAGTATATTCCATTTCCTGGAAAAGGTACAATGAACAACACCTGTAATCCAAACTGAATTTACTGTCTTCCAAAAGGATATGACCAAACCCCTATTTCAGAATATTTCTCAACCTGGATATTCGCAGCCTGTATCTGATTTGGTTGTAGCATTTGCCTCGGGCCTTTATTCCAGCACTGCCATAGTAATACCACTCTTATGCTGGTATCCAAAGAACATATAAACTATGTACTCTTTGTAGATCTAACCTCCTGATCAGGGGAAAAGGGAAACCTGCTTCCTCTAAATAACTGTATGATAAAAACATGTTAGGAGATATTTTTAGTAGATAATTTTGCAATTGAAAGATATAACTCGGTGGGGTTTTTTAAGTTTTACCAGTATTGCATTATTTATTGACACCACTTTCGTGATGCAGGAAATACCTACTTGATTGCCCTGTTGGCTGCAAGAAGGCAAACTTCAGGATATCAGCTCAGAGGTTCCAGGGGAGTGTTGACTGTTCAATATTTCACAGTTCTGTAGCTATGCTTGGCTTCCTAATATTCTCTAACCTTGTCTCCTTGCTTTGTTTTATGCTGGCTTGCCCTTTTTGTCTGGCGTTCCTTGGTTACTGTTTCATATCTTGAGTCTCTGCTTCTGCTCTGAACCTACCACAATCTGGTTCCTCAGGCCCTTCCTTGGTTTATGCTTTTTCTTTAGTTCCTGTTCTTGTCTTTGACTCTGCCCCTGCCTTTGGTCTCAACTTCATAGCTTCTGATTCCTAACAAAATGATTTTTTACTAGAGTTTCTGGCTCCAAGTTCTTGGATTCATTCTTGATGCTGCCTCTTGGCCCTGTTTGCCAGGTTTGTGATTTGTCTTGGGGATGCCCTTGTTGGTAAAATACCTGGCTGAGGTGCCTAGGTGTGATGGTGGTACCATTACTCCTTTCTATGCTTTTGAGTGTGGAAATGGCTGTGTCTGCATTTTGCTAGTCTGATGGCTGTGTGGCTCAGGTAGAACTTGGACTTTGATATAATTCTCTAGATGTTCAAACATAGAGTAACTGTCACAGAAAGGACTTTTAAAAAAATCCCTGTTAGGGATTGTGATTGCTATGGACTGTTCCTACTCTCTGTGGAGTAGCTTAAAGCTGATGCTAGTATTTAAAGTTTGCACTGTGTTTAGCAGGAGTTGGGGTGTCCATTCCCTTTCAACATGTGCATGACCAACCCTACAACTTGGCTCAGAGTTAGGAATGCTGGCTGCCAATAGCTGAGAGATTTTCCAAGTTGGAAAGTTGGAAACTACTTGCTGGGAAGGTGGTGAATTGAATGTATTTTTCAAATAAACCCCAGTAATCAATTAGCTTTTAACAAACTGCATCCCTGCAGCTGTCATGGACCAGCTAAGCAATACTGAGTTTGCTAAAACCATACCAGTTTACAGTAGCTGATGTTCTGGTACTTCACTCTCCTTTCTTCCCCCTTACGATAATTAAGTCTCCAGCAGAACTTCATAGCCTGAAACTGTTACTACAAGCCAAAAGCCTTTGCAAATAACTTAATCTTACCATCTAGCCTTATTAGGAATATCACTAAGCAATCTTGTCAAGGGCGTCAGATTTGCTTTATTTGCTAGGCCAAGGTGCTTCTGAGATGAAATGCAACCAAAGGCATACTAGGGGAATTTTCAAAGAACAATTTACTTCTACTTCATATCACTAGCAGTAGCTTGTCTGATTTACCTCTACCAGTTCAAAATCATTTTCCCAAAAATTTATGGAGAACCTTAAGCACAGAAATTTTGAGAGACATTGGTATGCGGGGGCGGATGTGGTAGAACGGAAAGGAAGGTAAAATCTGGCACATCCTGAAATACTAGTTATATGTGAGCTATAGTATATTTGTAATAGCTTTTAGAGGCTACAGCTGACATCAGAGCCCTATTAACTTAGACACCTCATATATACTGGGTGTGCCTACATCTGCATTTAAGCTTGTCAAAATTTAATGTGTATTAAGTTAATAAACATTAGGTGATTATTTATTTATTTATTTATTTATTTATTGCCAATGTCTACAAGTGAAGGGACCTGGCACTAAAGTTACTGCCAAATCCCTGAAGCCCTGCCATGTGCCCCTAGTGGCTGGGCAGACCCGACACTAAACTTAGTGCCAGTTCATGTCTACACATGTGTTAATGTGCTTTACATAATCATTTGCAAGTATCAAATTCTATGTGCGATTAGCCTAATTTCACCATTTGTATGCACATTAAAGGCATGTACATGTAGACACGCACCCATCATATGCATTAAAGTAATGCACATTAATGTGTCTCATGTATAATGTGCCCACATAGTGAGAGGCCAAATCTGATACGAAGAATTTACAATCTATACAGACTAGGTTGATTTAAAGAAAATATCCCCTTTTTACAGTTCAGGGAACTAAGATGATGATTTAGTAACTCATCCAAGCTCTCACTGGAAGTCTGTGACAGAAAAAGGAATGTGATTTGGAGATCCTGATTTGTAGACCTGTGGGCTAGGTACAGGCATTCCAAAAGCCTGACGTGGTATTGATTTAAGTTACACTTTTTTTGTAAGTGGTATACTTTAGATCAGTAGCAAACACAATATACATTGGCCCTTGTTGGGAGGGCGGGGGGCAATACTTAGACTGGGTTCCACAATTTTTAAACCAGTCTATGCATGCCAAACTTTTGTTCTGTTACAGGTATAGACCGGTTTTGTGTGCTGAACTTCTGTCCTGTTACTGATATATAGACCAGTTTCCAATCACTTATACTGATAAAATTGTAACGTCTGTCCCTGGTCATGCAGAAGTTGTTTGCTCTGTAATGGCACCACTGTTGTTTTTTTTAGTCATGCAAATTACTGTTTTTCACCAAAGATTTTTCTCATTAGCACAGTTACCTAGTATATTCTATAGCAGTTGCCTTTTTCCCTGTGCATCACAGCTTGTTGCACTTTAATGGTGCTGTAGAGCTGTAACCTGTAAAATGCTTTAGAATACATTGGGATGAGAAGCAGTGCAGAAATATAAAATATATCTTTTTCAGTGCAGAGACTTGGACAAGAACAAATCAATTGTATCTTAATTTCCTTTTGCTTGTCATACACAAGTATAGGCTCTGTGCATTCCTTTTAGTCTCCTCCCTCCATTCCTGTCCCCCCCCCCCCCGACTTCCCCCCAAGATTTTGTTATTGATTGAAAGGACCAAGAACAGTCTGGATGGCTTTAGGCACTCTGGGTTTAAAACAAAGAATGAATACAATCTGAGAACCTAACTTTCATTCCATGTAAGCATGTAGACTCTCTCTCTCCCAGTACAACTGAAGCTAACTTATTAGCTAGAAACTTAAACAGACCTCCTTTTGCAACACTTCTTGAGATCTGTACGGACTGTATGCTGCTCCAGGCTCAGACTCCAAGAATATGAAGCATTTCTAGTGCATAGCTAATTCTAGGGCTTCAGAGAATTCCTTCCCCTGTGATGAGCAACTGAGTGTGAGATCTATTTTAGCACAGAAAAGGGAGCTGTGACTGATGGATTATATGTCAGTCCCATTACTGACCCTTCCCACCAACTGCACCTTGTAGAAATGGTTGTACTGTAGTTCCATGAAGCAGTGGCTTCATTTCAGAGTCCTGACCTGGAAGAAGGTCAGTGAAACTGGGGCATTGGTTGTCTCTGCAGTATCATTAACTGCTGTGCCAGTGGCTTACTGTTCATTGTTTCTTGAAGCAGTATGTAACAACATTTCTCTGGCAGAAACTCCTGAACTGACGTAAGATTTTAGGCTATGCCTAGGTAGCAACCAAGGGTTTGATTACAGCAATAGCTATAGCTATAGCTATAGCTATCTCAACTTAAAAGCGATGTGGCTACAGCTGCATAAACTCAAGCATAGGTTATGTAAGCTTTCTGGTGCCAGTGTGAGTATGTCAGTATGTGGTGCGATCATACTGCCTATCACTGTTTGTATACACTATAACCAAGTGCCTGAATAAGTTGAGCTATTAGAAAGGAGCCAGACCTCCTTATGAATCCCATTGCCTTCAATGTTTTTGTATTACCTTTGCAGGCTACCATGAATTTGGACTTAGAAGTTGCATACCTGGTCCCCTGCATCCCAGTGCCTCTCCCACCTCCAGGAATGATGTATAAACAACTCCATTCTCATGGCAGTTTCTGGCCTTGCATTCTGACAGGGAACCATCCAACCCAGCCTTAGTCTTAGGGCTCCAACCATTTTGCGACAAAATAAGAGATTAGGCCAGTTAATCACCTTTTTTCCCATGAAGTCTCACTAACAAGCATCTCTTTCAATAAGAAGGTGTACACTAGAACCTGGATTTTTCCATACAGGAATGTTTTGCAACCTGCTTCATTAGCAGTCAATTTTTGAATTAAGAAAAGATGCTCGGCTGATTGCTGCAGTGTTTGCTTCAAAGGGCAGCACTTCTCCACTCAGCTGGAGCCCAGCAACAGTCCTGCACAGCTGATCAGAGAAGCAAAAGTTGCAATAGTCAGATGGACCACTTTAGCAGTCCTGCACAACTGTTTGTGATTGTATATACCTTCAGCTAGTTTGCAAATGCTTATCTTCACAAGGGGCTATGGAAGCTGACCTTGAGAAGAACCCAGGTTCTACTGTATTACTGTTTCCTCCCAGCATGGAGTTGAGTAAAGCTTATGGTATTAAATAACAACACTCTGTTATATGCTAAGGAGGTGGAGCACTCAGAAAACAACTAAACCTGGAATTCATGTGATGCTGAATTGACCTCACTGAGACTGTGCCTTAGCAAGGTGTTAGATTTTGGTCATAAGCTACAATAAAAGTCTGAGAGGAAAATGAAGATGTAAAAGCAACAAGAGGTAAAGCATTGAAATAGAAATTTCATGTCTGAATTTTTGCCAGAGTTGCTGGATCAGGAATTGGGCCTGGTATAACTTCCTTCATTTTTGTCCACACTATACCACCTGAATCTGACCTCAGTGGGTGCCTGCACAAACCACAGGTTTTAATCTTTATTATATTAAATAGGTTTATAAAACTTAAACTTGTTTATTTTGGAGCATTGCATCTGTGTTTACACACAGTAGGTTTTAAAACGCATTGAGCTGGGTCCCTAGCCACCACCACAAGGGAGTGGGATGGTCCAGTGCTGCCCCCTGGCCTGAGGCCCCTTAACCACCCTGTTCCCATGCCCTGCCATGCAGCTGTGGGAGTAGGGAGCCAACAAACACCATACATACGCACACATGCATGCACACGCATGTGCGCGCGCACAAAGGAAGCAATTCAAAAGCTAAAGCAATTTGAAGGGGTGAACTACAAAAAAGTCAATGCACCATCTGGTGGACAGAGAGGCTCATTACGCATTTTTGAATGCCTTTGTTTTTGCACTCAATGAATATATATGGACATGATGCTTTAATTCCCAGTTTAATTTAATGCACAAGAAAGACTTTTAAAGCATTGGGAAATCCTACTTATGCAAATGTCTTTCATTGCAATGATGTGTCCATGAGCCCAGTGGGTCCAGGCGCTCAAGATAGAGCCAGTTCAAGGAACTGGGAAAATTAAGAAAAGTAGATCCAGACAATAAATAGAAGTGCCTGAAACAAGTCCAATATAAATATCAGTCAGAATCTTCAGTGTAAAATATGTTAAGACAATAGGCTTAAGATGATGCCTTTGAGTCTCAGCCCCTGCTGACACAATGCCAAAGGGTTCTGTAGTGGCAGCAGCCCAGGGGGATTTGTGGCAGAGCTAGCATTAGTTCCTTTTGTTGCACTTGGGGAAATATACATGGAGGCAGAGGGAGAGAGGCATGAGAGATGTCCAGCTTGGAAGGAGATGGGTAATGTAAATGATGCGTAGCTCAGCCATGCTGTGTTTGGTGAGACTGGGTTTGCTTTTCCTTTTCTCAGAATGTTCCTTTCCTTCTTTCTCTTCTTGCTCTACCACTTTTCTCTTCAATTAACTCTTATTCTGACTATTCCTCCATATTTCCTCCCAGCTCTATCCCTTGCTGCTCCATTCCTTTAACTGCTTGTGTTTCTTTCAATGCTTGCCACTTTAAGGACAAAGGCAGGCAGCTGCAGGTGCCTGATTAGGGTGGCCATGTTAGGGCTCTGTTTATATAGGAGGAGGCAGCAGTTTGCTGCTGGTGGCTATGAGAGAAACATCAGCAAGCAGAGCTATAGTTTGGGAACATCCTAGAGGTAAGGGCAAGAGCTATGGGGATGGCATGGATGCTCCTGGTCCTGGGCATGATCTAAAACTGCACCCTGCCAGGGTAGGGAAGGCTGGTGGGACTGCCTGTGGTGGGGCAGTCTGAACTAAATGCCGGTATTACTAACCTCCCTAGTGAAAGATCGTTAGGGGTGCCTTAACCGTGGCCCTCATTATCTTGTGGGTAATTGTGAGAACTGTGGGAGTAGTGGGGCCAGGTGTACCTGTTAGTAGGCACCCAAGCCCAGCAGCGACAGAGGGTACCAGAGGCGCCAGAGTGGGTAGTGTTGTTGGGAAAAGTTATAGCGAAGGGGGCTCAGAGGGTGCAATAAGGGGCACCTGAAGGACTTAACATGTGGGGGTGCAGAGTAGGGCTGCTGAGGGTGGCCTGAAGGGTGGCTGTATCAGGGGGTGTACTGAGTAGGGCTGCTCAAGTGTCTTGAAGGGCAGTATACGGGCCAACCCCAAGTATGTGTTGGTGAAATTAGTTGACTGGGGAGGGGCTTGGGGCAGATGCAGCCCAGCACTGGTCCAAGGCTATGCCACGTAGAGTAGGGGAGCTCTCAGGAACTGAAGTTGCTGTGCGGAGGTACCAGTGAGAGAGTAACTAAGCCCGAAAGCCCACGAGGGGTTGCTCAAGAAGAGCTAGAGCAATGGAGTGTGCCCTGGGATGGGTGGTATGAAGAGGCTCCAGTGAGAGTGGGCCAGAGTGCAAGAGGCCCCCTGTGGAGGGGTGGGGGTAGAGCGAGTGTGAATGGACTCTGTCTGTCTCTTTTCTTTTTCTCTTTGTTCTACTTTTCACCAACTTCTTCCCATGCCACCTTCAGATATTCCAGAGCTCTTTCATCCACCCTTGTGATACCCTCAGGCATGGGTGTGTGTGGAATAGGACTGCACAACTCTACATCACCGTTCACTCAGACTTGCAAACACATACTTTTCCTGCTCTGCACCTCACTTCTGTCAACCCCAAAGAAACAAAAAAAATCAAGTTTTCATTTTTAAAAATTAAAATAATAAATTTGGAGTTATTTGCTTGCATATTTGCAAATTTCTCTCCATAACCACAATAGTCAGAAATTTCCCTTTTATAAAGTAAAATTGAAGATTTTTAATGGCATAATTCTGGAACTGTGACTTTAAGGAAAACCCCAAGTACTGTGAAACTTGTTATCAAATTGTGAGAGTTGGAAAAATACTGTTTAGTTTCCTTATATATGCATATCCAAAACCTTTCTCTCCCTCCCAACACAGTCATATGCAGTTGAATAGCTCTTACACCCCACCCCAAATATACAGTGAAGCGCACAAGTCCCAGAGTTTGTCAGTACTTCTTCCACATGTATATTGTCTAACAGCCATCTATTGTCCTTCACACACGCAGTTATATATGGTATAATAGCTCTTACACTGTACCCCCCTCCCCCACACACACACGTGCAAAGTCCCACAGACTCTTATTTCCTGGATACACACATAGTTTTAAAGGTTTTAGATGCTCCACTTCATCCCACAGTCCTTAATTTTCTCCACCATGTGCATACAATCCCACAGTCTTCCACCCCTTGCACTTGCAACTTGATAATTCTCCATTCCTCTACATGATGCATATACAAACCCACAACATTCACACATGCCTACACAGACATATAGTCTAATAACTCTTCACCCCCTCTCAAACACAGTTCTGCAGTTCTCCACTTCCTCAAAGATGAACACAGCCTTTCAGACAGTCCCACAGCCCTTCAGTTCCTTTAGACATCCTGTTTCATCTATATTCAAGCACACACAGTGCTTCACCCTCTATACACACATTCTTCAGTCCTTTACTTCTCACCTCACTCCACATATAATCTTAGCCTTTCATGCCCTATGCCCAGACACAACCTTGCAGTTTTCCTGCAGCCACCCTTCGTGGGGTGTCCAGGAAGCCTGCATTCTTTTGCTTCCTTTTCACTCTGCATCAAAGGGCTTGAAGTCAGGTAAGAAGACAACTTGCTGGGAAAGAGATGGAAAATAGACTCACTACCATTTTCTTTTCTAAGTGAGGGCAGCAGCTTGGCAAACCAATTTGTTATGAACAAGCATGATAGAATTTTTATTTAAGAAAAATACAGCTTAATGCCACTGGGTTTGCTAGGGAAGCTGTAGGGGGAACTAAGCTGCAATGTGTCCTAGCACCTCCCTATGTGGCTATAGGCCAAGAGAGACTCTAAACTAAGCAGAAGCAGAGGGAAGGTGCTGGGACATGCAGGTGCAGTAGGTTAAACTTACCAAAGAGGGTATTGACGAAGCTGTACCACACACAGCCTGCAGGTCTAATGAGCCAGCGGCCTTGAGTGCTGGCAACAAAGCCGAATGGGATTCCTATGATCCACACCATCAAGTCAGTCACAGAAATGTTCATTAGCAGTAGGTTAATTGGAGATTGTAGCACTTTGTTCTGACAAAAAAGTATCAGAACCAAAAGGTTATTGAAGAATCCCAGGCTCCCGATGATAGCAAGGCAGATGGCTGCAATCAAGTGGCCAGTGGGGCTCAGACTGTGCTGTTGTCCATGTTGGTGGTCACTGCTGCTGCACACAATGCTGTCAACTCCACTGCAAGGTGGGCTGATGCTAGGCACAGTCATGTCAGCAAGGCTGTTTCCAGTCTGCTAAGCATCACATTATCAGCAAAGTAAAATCTATCATGCACAGACTGACATACACATGACACACTGAAGAGCCCTCACTTTTTTTTTTTCTTTTCTTATTTTGGTAATGTTTTCTGCTTAGGTAAACTGCCATCAATGAGTTAAATGTGTCAAGCATTTGTTTCTTTAATGCTTCACCATGTGACCACTGGGAGTTGACTCTTTCTCCCTTCCTCACTTGTGCCTCATTCATCCTGTGAAATCAAAAGCATAACCAGTGCAACCTGATCATAAAAGTAGGTCAGAAATGTGTGCACAGAACCTAAGACAGGAGAGCAATGGGTTACATACTATGCTACAATGAGAGGAGTGAAGGAGGAGTCCATTTTCTTTTGTATGTGGAGATTTCGATTTAATCATAATAGGGAGGTGATAATATTCTGGCTCGCTGCACTATTGGGCAACTTTTAGGGAGTTTTAGAAATTGCTGCATCTGAGGATGTAGTAAAAATGAACAAGTGAATTTTAACTGTCCTAAAGAGCAGGGCGTCTCTAGGTGTTTTGAACTAAGTTTTAAAATGTAGTGAAAGTTGTTAGCTGCAGTATCTAAAGACATGCATTCATATAAATAGTAACTAGGCAAGTACAGGGACTTAAGTGAGGACTACAGGGACTACAGGGATGTAATTTTACATCCTCACTTATGAAAAAGAAGGTATTACTTATGAACATGGTAAAAGTCTCCAAGGCCAGATTCACGTGAACATGGACATTGGGTTCTCCAGGAACAATTAACAGCTGGACACCTTGTGCTACTGCTAACTGGACCTGGGGAATGCGTGTGCCATGAACCCTCTGGCACATGACAGGTTATCCTGGGTGGGGTAAGGGAGTCTGGGGGCCAGCATCAGGCTGCCCCCAGCAGCTTTACCTAGGATCCTGGGGGATTCCTGGGATTGCAGCAGCAGTGATCCTGCTGCCTGGAGCCTGGCTGCCAGCTGTTCCCTGCGCTCCTCCCTTGCAGCATGGAGAACGGCTGAATGTACAATATGTGGTGCTGCAAACGTGTCTGCAGCACCACATTCCACATGGCTGCGCTCTTCTGGATGCAGCCTAAAGATTAATTTCTGTCCAACACCTCACAGGGAAAAACTGGCTGGCTACTAACAGTAGAAAGACTTAAATCAGGATCATTAAAATATTTTTTTTGTCTGGATTATGATTTCTTTTTCCTAAAGGCCTAGTCCTGCAAAGGCTAACACAAATAGCTCACATGAATTGCCCAACAGATATTTTTAACTGTATCTGCTGATCACTTGTTTTCTGTTGTTGATAAATCTCTTCTTAGCCAGCAGAAAGTGCTTGTCTGGGACTTTCAGCTAGTACTGTCTATTTCATTAGAAGTAGCACTTGCCTTCATAGGTAAAGCAAAGGGCATACAACAAAGTCATTGTAGACAGGAGAGGATCTATGAGGGCAAAGACCCATAAGGCAGATTTGCTTGTTTGCTTATTGCTTGTGAGTAGTGGATAATTTGCCAGCATGGTTTAAACATATAAAATAAAACTCCGTACTGATGCATGTATTTAAAAAAATCATATAAACTTGGCATCAAATTAAAAGATGATATTTACATTGACAGTGGTACCAAAATCAATGGGAATATTTCCATTGCCTTCAAAAATATTTAGATTAATAAGCAGACACGCACATAATCATTTTTTTTATTGAAAAGGAGTTGTAATGTGTAACTTCTCTGAAATTTCCATTTAATGTCTTTGAGAGAGAAGGACAAAAGAGTGTTGTGGGAAGTAGGATGGTGGACTGGGAGCTTTTATTCCTAATAAAATGGAACTCTGCATCAGAATATATTAAAGTGCAATTGTTATCTGAAAAGTAAGCCTGTAAAATGATAGCCTGGGATTCTGTGTTTGTCTCAGTAATTTCTCTCTATTCAGATTTAAGGGAAAATATTTCTAGTTGTCAGCCTTACAAACTCAGCTTGGGATCTGGCTATCTAAAGGACTATGCTTCTGTATAATTGCCTTCACACTGTGTCCCAAATCCCTTAGTTGAATTAAATAATCAACAGGAAAAGAAGCAAAAAATGAATATCTCTAGGCAAGAGTCAGACAAGAACAATAATGAAGAGTTAGTGAGGTGGAAAGAAAAGAAGACTGTAGTAAAGACAGGAGATATGGATGAAGGGTTGGTCGCTCACACAAACTTGTGGTTTATGCTATAAGGAACACAGAGTAGTTAGTTGTCATCCCCCTTGCCCTCCTTCCTCTTCCACCATATATAGATGTTTATACCTGACAAAGTAGATTTTAAACCCTTCTTAATCAGAATGGCAGCATTTTACAATCAGTTTGCCTAGCTGGAAATTGGGCCCATTGGACCAGAGGTAAATGCTATACTTCCAGAACCATGTGTCTGGATAACCTGGTACATTGATGCACCTTTCTACAGGGTTACGTTTGCATCCTGTGTTATGAGAGCCCAAGCCTCCTTGTCAGCACATACAACATAGAGGTGCTACAACTACTGTTCCTTGTTAGTGTAGACCACGCCTTGCAATTCAGGAGCTGTGCTCTTAGTATGATGCTAGACTTTGGTGCAGTGGTTTGTGCAAAGTGTGGATAGACTGCTATATTTACAATTCAGGTTTATTAAGACTAAAATTATTTAATTATCTGTCTGGATCCTGGCTTCTCTTACAATAGAAACTTCAATGGCTGTGAAGGTGTGAAAAAAATTAAATATCAGAAGTCTGTTAAGAGAATGTAGCAATGTCATTTATCATTTAGCTGTAGTATAACTTCAGTATTTTAAAGAACATTTTCAAAAGTGCCTAAGTGACTTAGGAGAAACTTAGGGCCTGCACTGGAAAGATTAAATTGGATCTATCTCCTCAAATCAAAATGATCCCATTATTAGTTATATCTTAATCTTTTCCCTCTCCCTTTCTTTTCCTAGTCATTTTTGAAAATGTAACTTAGGCTCTTAACCATGTAGGTTACTTCCACAAGTTTTAGCCAAAGTGACTTAAGCTCTTAAATCTCATTCTGGTTTAGTCCTAGTTGCAGAGTCTAATTACTAGGGATAGCAGACCTACCTATTTGGAGGCATGAAGAGGTCCAGTTTCTGAAGACCTGCTTATTGTATTTCAGGGCCTTGTTTCATGTCTAGAGCAGGTTCATTCATGGCATGAACGATCTATGGTTCCCATTACAACTGTGCAGTTGTGTAATGACTGCATTATTATGTCTGTGCATAAGAATAAATTTAGATTTTACAGGAAGGAAGGAAGGAGAGAGAGGGAGAGAGGTATACCGAGAGAGGGAGAGAGGTATATCTACAAAAAAAAAGAAAAAGAACATGATATAAGTACCTGACTGCTGTTAATCTTTTCACTTCATAGGTGTTAACCCTTTTGAATGGACTTGGTCTGCCACTAAACAAGCTCTTTCTTCTACAATTTTCTTGCTTATTAACTATTCCCAGTAATGTCTCTTTTCTCCTGTTTCACAGCCCAGCAGACTGCTTTTATTTAGTTATACAATCTTACACAGACCTTAGTTCAAGCTGTGCCTTGTATAAATCTGCTACCCCCACCCCCTTATTATGGTACAACCTGATAAGATTGATCACCTAGTAAAAGGATCACCTGACAGAGGGCACTGGAAGTTGTACAGGAAAAGCTTGTTCACTTGATATATGTATACAGGGTGATAGCTAATGTTAGCAATTGTAGGAGAGATGTGTGCTTTTTTATTTGAAAGATAAGCTATGTTTTAAAGGGTGCTTTTGGGGTGAAATAATTCTTTCCTTCCTATGACCTAAAGTGTAAAATGTAAGTTCATCCTTGGCCACCTAATAGGACTTGGCCTAAATAAAAAAGTAGTGATAAAGCTGAGGCAGAGAATGTTGGATAGGGACTTCTTTTGTTTTTAAAGGGATCTGTCTGCCTCTTTTGCTAATTGAGTAAAGAGCAAGATGTCAGAAACAGACACTTTTGTGAGTCTGCATGGTATCTGCTTTAGCTGTTTCCTAGGGAGGTGAATGTAAGTGCCAAGGCACTGGCAGACTAGCAATGTGTTAGTCCAGGAGGCTTGAACTGTTGAGGTTTCTTGCAAGGAGGAGGCGTCAGTGCAGGTCCTGAGAAGCTTAAACAACCAGAGTATGTGGTTCTTGGGTTCCTGCTCCCAGGACTCTCCATATAGTTTGTTCACAAAGTCACTGGATGAAATACAGGATCATCCCTGAGGTCATTTATGTTTTATTCTTCCATATAAACAATGTACTTCAATATTTAATACCCAAGACCTTCCTTATTTGCTATGACAGGTCAGGTTTTTGTTACAAGATTTTTATCTGCCTGTGCAAGGAGGCATACTTGTTATCTTCAATGAATGTTCAGGTATTGTGTGTGTGATTTATCATTCTCTAGTCGCTGGCTTCCATGGAATGATGGATCAATTTAGGTTGTTGTTTATTTATCTTATTGCTCAAATCAAGTGCCAGTGACTTGTGGTTTTGGTCCCAAGGTGTCAGATCCGGGCTCTGCAGATGTGTGTGGTGTTATACCTGGTAAAAGTCTTTATTGTGTATATCTAGACTTGTGGAATCCCATGATGAACTGCTTCCATTGCACTATATTTTTCTGCCAGATGGATGTAGAGTGAAACATTATCCTTCCACACATAATAAGAGCGAGAATTTTGATTTATAAAAGTTTTACCATTATTCCTACAGCAGTCTTCAGTGTTTAGATGAGGAAAAATGATTTGGTATGGATTAGCTATTCAACTCACAGACTAACAGTAGAGTCCGAAATCTGTCTGTCTGCCTTAGTTTCATAACCTGGTATTAATATTCTTGGGTAGAACTGATTTAGGTGAAGCTTAAGCAGCAAGGGCAGACTAGTATATATTTGTGCAGGTACATTGTCAAGCAGTATTTAACTAACATAAGGAGCAGAACATGTAGATCTATAGTGAACAGAAGTGAGTAGGTTGTAATGGTGATACTTATCCTGCTGCACCTGTAATTCTCAGAGACAGCACTATGAATTTACATGAGTAAAGGCTGCAGGAGGATTGGAGGAAATTCCTGCCTTCAAATATTTGTACTTAACCAAACTGGATCAGGGAAGTAAGTTGCAAATGTATAATCCAACCTGATTTGCAGTAACCGAGGACTTCATTAGAGACAAACTGCTCTTCTCCTAGGCCCCTCTCATGATCTGTGTGGACATCCCTTATATATGCTGTTCCCCATGTCCCTGAAGGGAACTCTGGCTGTTTACATGTGTTTTATATCACTCTTGAACATGCAGAAGCTGTGAGTTCTGAAAGCACAGCCATCTGACAGTCTCATGGAGTAACACCCATATGTGTTACAAACAAGCTGACACAACACACAACATTTTTTTTGCCTGGCAATTGCTCTCCAAATTATGAAGTAACAGAGGCTTGAAATTATGCACATTTTGTGGAAGTTGAGAGTTGTGTGATTTCAAGAGAACTGTAAGTGAAATCAGTAGGTGAAGCTACGTGCATTTATTTTGTGAGCTCCCTTACAATCTGATAAAAGTTTTTGAATGTGCAGTAGTTTCTGATGGGGAATTTCTTACTTAATGGAACTAGCAAGTTCTGGGCCCTGGACAAAACCCTGCTGAACAGAAGGAGGTGGGGGACATCTCTGTTGCTGCTGATATAGCAGCAGTGCAGGGCAACTGTTATGGCACTGACTCCTGGGACGAGAGGGTGCCTCATTTTGGCACCCTCTCTAAGTTGGCCTCTGGCGGGCTGGTGCTCCACTTGCCTACCCCTAGTTTTTCTATTGAAACAGGCAAGCATTGATTGTGTTCTCTTTGTTGAGTATTTGTATTGGAGAGTAGTAGCCTAAACATGCTGTTTTTCTACCATGATATGTATTGTATAGATCTTTCCTTTTAACTATAGAAATGAAGCGACTAATGACCACAGTTTTTCCACAGTTTTTTTCTTTTATGCTCTGAAGGTATCTTTCTGCTTTTGTTTAAGTTCTGTGACAAAACTCCTATAATTTCAGTAGGTGCAGGACTGGGCCTTACTTTTGTTTTACCATGTTTACTCAAGCATAATAGGAGGTGTTTTCCTCCCCAAATCAGCTTGAGTAAAAAGCTCCTTATCTTACTTTTTGCATACCAGGAAACCTCATCAAATATATTGCCTATTATTAAATTGCTGCCAAAAGCAACACATTCTCAGTAATGGAAGCCTTTGATTGATTAATGTAGCCAACACTGAACATGACTACAAAGCTCATGGTTTATATTGGGTAAACATGCTGATAAAAACCTCCCACAGGATAGGTTAGTATGGCCTATGTGAATAAGATATGAATAAGATTGTGCTCAGCCACCCTCAGTGCCAACTCTTTTTCAAGTCATGGTGAGCCTTTACATTGAATGTATTTTTCCTCTCCACTCCCACAGCTGAGCTATGAGTTTCTTTACCATTTCCAGTTATTCCTGTTTCTTCATCAGCCTTAAATGTCTGGCAAACATCACCAAACAGCGCCTGTAACAGGAAGGCAGAGGCTCCTGTTACTTTAGGAGGAGAAGCAGCAGCAGGGAGGCCCCCACTGGTTGCAGGGGAGTAGGCAGTCAGGGATTAACAGGCTACAAATGCCTATTGCAGAGCTAGCGACCCAGAAATAAGACAGTAGGGCAGAGCCATGCTAGGGCAGCAAGGGCACTGCTAAGGCAGTAAGGGTAGCTGTTGTAAGCTGCCCTAAAAGCTAGTAGTCAGGCCCTCAATGGAAAGTCCTGTGGATGGCTGGGGAGCCTCCTCATCAGAAGGGGCAGAGCTTAGGAAGCATATAAGCCCACAGACTGAGCTGAGGCAGGCAGTCTGGCCCTGCGGGCTGCAGGGGTAAGAGCTTTTGAGCAAGACAGAGGGGAACTGGCTAGCACTAAAGCCGCCCTAGGAACTGAAAGTTAAAGGGTTTATATCTTTCAGGGTAATTCTACCTAGGGTGATGATGGTTTTAGTTACAGCCAGTGTGCTGGTATTTTTTGCTTTATACAGGTGGATTGGGAATAGCTACAAGGGGTGAAGAGAAACCACAGGGGTGCTTGAGGGGCACATGAGGTCTTGAGTCCTTCTAGGGGCAGGACCATAAGCTAGAGGGGTGCCTCAGGAGTATGTGAAGGTTTGGAATTCTGCCAGGGATCAGAGCTCAAAATACAGATAGGTGGAAGCCAGAAGAGTTGAAGCTAAAACATGAAAAGGTGATAGTGGTAGCCTGAACTCAGGAGGTCCATAGCCCAAGAGGCAGACCTAGGGCCAGAGTCCCATAGCCCAAGGGGCAGAGCCAGGGCCAGGGGCTCATAGCCTAAGAGGGGCGGGACAAGGGCTGAAGTCCATAAGCCAAGGCTCAGTACAGTGGGCTTTGGCTAACAGGCCCAGCTAGAGAAAAGGGGGTAGAGGCCAAGAAGGATGAGGGATTAACAAGGGCATGGGGGCCTGACATGATACTAGGGGCAAGATGTCCCATGGAAGTGAATAATTGATAACATCCACAAGGCATGGCCATAGCTGTAGGAGGCCACAAATAGTCCTTAAGGCAACAGGTGCTGTGGGGCATGGATGGGTCAGGAGGGCCCACTTAGTGCTTGAGAGGCAGCATGGAGATTGGTTGGATTTGGAAGGGGCAGGGGCTTACTTTGGGACCCTATGGCAGCCTTCTGTTTCATAAACAAATTATTTCAACAAAGGCATGGCAGGTGAGAGAGAAAAAGGGGGCTACCTTAGGAGTTGGAGCAGGCTACCCCTACAGATGCCAGTCCTGTTATAGGGCCCCAAACAGTTCACCCAAAATGTGTGTCACCCTCTTTCACCCTGTTGCATATGATCAGTTTGGCCCTGCCTTCCATGAGGTAGAGTCAGACCAGGTTGCCCTGTGCCTCATCTAAATATAAATCCCGGGACTCTTGTTAAGAACACCTGGTTCCAGTCATAAGTAATGGATTAAATAACATATGAATCCTTTGTGGTTGGGATATTTGGAGGTATACACACATACTGAGTAGCGCTGAGGTCATCATGGCTTGAAAAGCTGTGAACTCCACTGCGGCCCAGCCCAATGAACTATGCGGTAAATCATGAGCCTTTTGGCTTTGGACTAATATCATGAATAGTTTATACTATAAATAAATAGGTAAAAAATGCTGCTTAAAAGTGTATTTATGGAGTACCTGTGCTAAAACTTGTAGCAGTTTCAAAAAAAAACCTAAAAGGTAAACTGCATCAATTCTGGATGAACTAGGTTTATGGGTACCATAGTAAATTGCATGAATGTGAATTATTACAGATATGTTTCTTTCAAAGTCAGTGTTTTCAAATTTACCTCTCACTTCCATGTGCTTAGAGAAAGTAAGGAGGTGGGAGAAGGGGCTGCAGAGGGGAGAAGCTAGGGGGCAGAAGGCAAGGGGCCCCGTGAACCCCCAAATTTATTTTCCCTGCTGTAGCAGTGGGAGGGGGACAAATTCAAGGCAGTTGTCCAATAATTAGATTTTATACCTGGAAAATTATAACAAATTTAATTTTTTTCCATATATAGAATATAAATATTGGGGATTGTCTTACATTCAGGTTTGTCTTGTATCCAAGCAGATATGGTGCTTTGATTAAAAACCTATGATCATTTTTTCTCTTGCAGATGATGTATCCAGGTATATTTTATATATGTAACTCTGGTCTGCAGGGATGTAGTTCTAAGAAAGCAGATGTCATACTGATCATAGAGAAGAGCATTGCAATTTGACTGTTGTTCTGCTGCTGTTTTGATCTCCAAAAAGTACATGTGCTAAACTTTTTTTGCCTTTTCCAGAAGCCTTGAGCTTTTGGGCACATCCTAAGGTTGGGGCTTTTGGCTGGAGTGTACCAATGTTTCTACTGTATCTTAGAAAACCCAGAAGTTTCTGGCTTAAGAGTCTTGCTCTTTGATTCAAGGTCAGGTCAGTTGCCAAATTTGAGATAAAGGATTTTTTTCCCCCTGGATCAGATTAGTATGGATTATTGGGGAAGCAAAGGGCATGTCCTTTCCCTAGAATCTTCTGAGTACTTATTAACTAACTACTTCTTTGTAATTACAGTTCCACAAATCTATTTATTCATTAGATGCCTCTTAGCATATTGTGCCTATATCTATTTGTGCAGATTCACAAATGTCAAAAGTATATGAAGATCTTTCTCCTGTGGCTGTGGGGGGGCGACCTACTGGTGAGCTGAACAATACCTCAACTGCAGGAGGCCCTGGACCATCTCTCCATGGCAGCGGCACTGCTCTGGGCAGCACCCACCCACTAGCACCCCGCCTGGGCATTCTTGGGGGGTGCCGCCACTGCAGCAGGAAGCACCGGGGCCCCCCACATCTCAAGACCTACTCAGCCTTCCAGCAGCTCACCCCCGGCCATGGGAGATACAGGCAGGCTCTGGGAGAAAAAACAAAAAAACAAACCAGGTCCCTTATCACTTTTTTCTTTTATTTTTTCTCAGTGGAGCCTGTCCACGTGAGCTGCCACTGGGTCATGCAGCCCCGGAGTGAGGTGGGAGGGTGGTGCTCCCCTCCACAGTGGCAGTACCCCTCAGAAGCACCTGGGTGGGGTACCACTGCGTGGGTGACACGTGGGGGGCTCTGCCACTATGGAAGGAAGAACGGGGGCCCCATGTGGCTCAGGGCCTGCCAGCAGGTCGGGCCTCTGGCCACAGGAGAGATGTGCAGGCTCTAGGGGGGAAAAAAGGATTGGGCCCCTCACTGCTTTTTTTTCTGGCGGAGCCTGCCCATGGCAGTGGGGGGGAGGGATGAGCCGATGGGGGGGCTGTCACTGTTCCATCACAGCAACAGAAGTCCCTAAATTGAAACACTGGGTTTTTAATCAACACAATTAAACCCACCGTTTCAGTTAAGGAGAACTAAACCCTGTCAGGTATACAAGCAGCCTTGAAAGCTAGTTACAATTCAAGGAACATGTGGATAGGTGTGAATTTAAGGAATGGTAGTCACAGTGGATTAATTCCTTGTATGGACTGCCTTATTATGAAGGAAAAGTGTTTTTCTGTTTCCCTACCCCCAGTTAAACTTACTCCTTTTGCCCTTTGCAACATTCTGGCTTCCTTCAGGGCATCCTAATGTTCCTCCAGGTCAGGGATAAGGGTCATAGTCCTCTTGCAATTCACTGGATGTGTCTATATGTTCATTAATGTGTTTTAGGCACAGTAAATCTAATACTTCCATTGTGAGGTACTAGAAGAATGTGCATTAGCTTATTTTAATGCTCATTAGCTGAAGAGCATGGGTTTTTTGGTGACACTTAAATGCACATTAAAATAGGCTGCTGTGCATTAAACTGCATGTGTAGACATGCCCACCGTGATCTCTTATCAGATCTGGCTTTAATTTTGTACTGCAGTTCTTGGTCTCTCTTGGGGACAGCAGTATAGTTAACCAGTGGCCTGGCAGCCTTCTCAGTGCCCAGTTCTACTTTATTTTAGCTCAAAAACATTGCAGAGAACATGCATCAGAAAATGGCAAAGAATCTGTTAGCATGTTAACTGAGCAGGTGGGACCTCAGTGGATTCTGACCCAGGCTTCCCAGTTTGTTGTTTCCTTCCATGTCTATGGAAGATTCATTCTCCCCAGATCGAGATTGTCTTTTAATTCCTTCAACTTCTAGGTCAAGAGCTGAACAAAGACCAAACTAATGCGTGCTTCATTCAGGTGGGGGAAGGTTTTCAGACTTGTTTTACCCGCTGTGGAATTCATATTATTCCCTACTCCTCATCCTTCTCCCCTCTTTTTCAAGGATTCATCCCTATTGCTTCCAAGAAGTGAACCCAAAAGCATGCTCCAGGCACCCACTCCTGCTTCACATGTGGCAATCCCTCCTGTAAAAAGCAGGAAAGTCATCCTGGGTGCACCCCGACCTTTGCTCCTGCAGTACTATGTATGTTCTCCCCTGCTGTGAATTTATAAATATTTATAATGCAATTTTTTTATATAATTGAAGGACATTGACTTGTATGTATTCTGTTAACTGAGTCACTTAAATGATTTGGCATTTGCTTGGATATCAGACAAAAGATGCCAAATCCAAGGCATGACCACCCTGCGGCAACTTTCAGATCTAATTTGATAGGACAAATAATACAGGCTGTGTCTACATGAGATGCTGACTGCACAGTAGCCTGATACTACTGCACAGTAGTGCTGTATGGCAAAAACTGTGATGTGACACTACTATATGGTATTAGGCTATTGGGCAGTACTGTCATAAAAAACTCGGGTTACTGCAATAATTGCTCAGTAATGACTGTACAGTACCATTTCGTGTAGACATGCCGACAGGGTACTTCCTCTCTTGAGGAAAGTGGCTGGGGGTGGCTGACATTTTGAGAGGGGAAGCCACAAGATTTCATGTCACGAAATGGCATGGGCTCTGGCTTCCCAAAACACTAGACAATGGGTAGAAACAGACATCATTTTTCTTCACCTCTGTGCCACTATAAAACCTTTTGTACCCCTTGCTCTACTACAAATGCCACAAATTTGTGGCTGTTACCATGGTGGTAATAAGAGTGTGCTGCTTTATTACTCCAGATGTCTGTTTGCTTTCTGGCAGGAAAGCACACAGAGCTGGAGCTTCCTGCCCTCTCCAGCCACCTAGGGTAGCTGCTCTGGAGGCTTGAGGGGCCTGATCCCCTGCACCCCAGAAGGTCCCTGGGCAGGATCAGGCCCCTTAAACTCCAGGAGCACCTACCTGGCTTTCCTCTATTACAGAGATATGCCACAGAGAAACTAGGAGATGTGCCTATGGGATCTCCCAAGTGTGTGTCCGTAAGTGGGGAAAGCCTGGTATTCCCTGCTTATGGAGATGCACCTCCAGGATCTCCCCAGCATGTATCCTTAAACAAGGAACTCATCATTCTCTACTTCTGGAGACATGTGTGCTTCGGCATTGCAGTGCCTCCACAGGGTTGCAGGCAGACCTGTGTTTCACACAAAGGCATGGCTCAGCATGTCCCAGGAGTGCAGGATTCTCTAGCTCCTGGGCCTCTGTACCTGCATATGAAGCAGGTCAGCAGAGATCCCAGCATGGATGCATGAGGATGAGGAGCTGGTTATTCCCCAGTTTCTGCACTGTTCTGCACCTCCTTGCTGGGACCTATGCCTAATTATACTTTACATAGAGAGAGGGATGGTGCGGGGCAGTGAAGGAAGTGAGAAATTCCTTTCCAAGGGGAACGTCACCCCTTATCCTGCAGTGGGCCAGTGAGAGACAATGGGAGCTGTGTAAATCTAGGGAATTTTAGGGGATGTGGCTTCTAATGCTGGCTTTGCCATTGCTACATTGTGTGACCCTGAACTAATAACTTCTTACCCAATATTATTTTTGCTTAGGGCAGGCACTGTTTCTCTCACTGTGTGTTGAGCACAATAGGGTCCCAACTTTTGGTTGCAGTCAAAAGGGTGCTTCTGTAATGCAGACATTAATAATGAAATTATTAGCATCTCCAGATACTAAAAATGACTGTGAATGTGTGGACTAGGTTGGGCCCAAGATGCTGTTATAGTCGTATGAGCCAATGCTCTGTTTTCTATTCAAAATCCAGGCACTGTTTTAAAAATCTCCCAGCTAGAATATCTGGCAAGGGGGTTGTTTCAGCTCCTGCTGTACTTCATCCCACCATATATACTATCGTGCTCTTGGATTTTGCAACAGAAACATGCTCTTGGAAGTAGGCTTTTTAATGTAGTGCTCATTAAATGCCTAGTTGTCAGGGGTGGCAGTCCCTTAATGTGAGGATGATAGTCTTCCAGTAAGTGGGGAAAGCACTGGTGAGTCTGTAGATGACAGAGTAGGCTGATCCAAGATCCCCATGTTCAATTGCAGATGTGACAAGTAGTTCTGGAAGGAAAAAGTAGATTCTAGTGATGTTGGGTCACAGGTCTTTCCCTTTTTGTCTCTCATCTCACTGCATCCATAGCAATGTGAGTTTGCTCAAAATGTTCAGTGCTTTGGTGTACATTGTGGTGCCATTGGGAATGATTAAATGCTTGAGTTTCCCAGGCATTGATGTTAATATTACATTTCTTCAGACTGACCTCCAAAGTATACTTGAATATTTTCTTTTTTCTCCATTTCTACAGCAGTGACCACTGGTGAGTTGGGAGTATAGGATCTGTTTTAGGATCTGACTGTTGGACATCCTTATGACATCTCCTGTCCAATGGAGCTCATGCCATAAAAATATGGCTTTGGTGCTAATGGTGCTGTTTACTTGAGCCAGAATGCTGGCATTCCTTTTTCTGTCCTTCCAATTGATACGGAAGATTTTCTGAAGACATTGCTTACGGTAACTGTCCAAAACTTTAACGGGTTTCCAGTAAGTTGTCCAAACTTTACTCCCATGCAGTAAGGTAGCAATGACAACAGCCTGGTAAATGAGAGGTTTGGCTTGGGCCCTGATGTCATGTTCATTGAAGACATGATTCTGGAGGTGTCCAAAGGCAGTGCTGGCATATTTTTATCTGGTGTTGAATATTATTTTCTGTGTTTACTTTTTGGAAGATGTGGCTACCAAGGAAGGGAAAACACTCAACATTCTCCAAAGATTGCCCTCTAATTGTAATGCATAGGGGAGCACATGATTGATTTGGGGTGAATTGGTAAAATATCTTAGTTGTCATGAAGTTGACAATGAATCTAGGCATTGCATACACATTGCAGAAGTAATCAAGATCAGTGTATTGAAGATCAGTAATGTAGGTGTTGGTTTTCTTGGATTTGGAACCTAACCAGTTGATGTTAAAGAGATGATTATCCATGCAATATTGGGTACTAAATAGATGGAAGTCTATCAGTTTATCACAGCAAAAGATTCTGAAAGACTCAAATCACTGTTTGTACTAAGGTATAACTTGGTTCCCAGGCAGATGTGTTGGTAGAGTAGAAAACAACTGCGAAAACTCAATCTGTTTGTTACGAGTTTCCTAGAATGTTTTGGTGCGTGCTTCCATCTACATCAGCCATACAAGTCTATATTTATAACTATATTGTATAGCAACATACATGATTTTTGTGGAAAACGATGTCAGTGCTGTAGTATTGCTTTCTAAGCTATATTGGAAATGAATACAAAATGATAATTGTGTGTCTGATTTCCCTCTTGCTGACAAGCCAGTCTACAGGAAGTGTGTGTGTAACAACCCAGATGGCAGATGTAGAATTGAACCACGCATTTCTAGAATTAAATGCATGAATCTGTACTTCTTAAGTAAATAGTTTTTCAGGTGAACAATGTTAATAGCCTTCTGCTCTGTTGATTAGAGCAGAGACAAATATTGATCAATGTGTCATGGTCTAAATTACACAAATTAATTCTGGCAAGCTCGGGGGAATGTGAGGGAATACAAAATGGTGCTAGGTTTGCCTTTCCCAGACAGCCCTTTAATGCTGCTGAGGGCACATTAGCATCAGCTAAGGATCTAGCCTCAGTGTAAAAGTCTCTGTGTACCAGCCCCCTTGTCTCTGCACAAGCAATCTGTGTGCTCCGTCACTGTTGCCAGTTTTACTGTATGTGACGCCATTGAGTTTAAACTTGCCCCTCTAGAAGTGAGCCTAAATGAAACTAATCAGACCCCATGTATTAGTCTGACAAGATGTTGTTATCACTCTTTCTGCTATTCTTGTTTTACTGTCCTAATTCTGTTCCTTATCAGTAGTCGTAGAATTCACAACGCATGGAAGTAAAAGAAACAAAAGCATTTTTAATAAAATTTAGTATGTCAATGAGCAGCAGAAAGTGAAAGTCAGTAACAGTGGCAATTATCTTTTCTGTTTCATTAACTGGAAATAACTGTCCCATTGTACTAATAAGAGCCAATTAAATCAGCTTTCAGTGTCAGCATTAAAGAATTACAATCACTTAAGAAAAGGTGTTTCTATGCATGCTGACTTTTATGCAGTGCTTTTTCATTCTGTTCATTCTAATCTTGGTTAATGTCAAAGTAATTAAGCATAGCTGAATAAATGACTTGGCACAAGGCATGGGGGCTCTTGCAGTGATAAAGCTGTGGTTGGTCTTGATGGTACAATATATTTGAGCCATCATTCACAGACCATTTTCCACTCCCTAACATGTTTTCTAGCAGATAAACTGTTCTAAGCAGATTCATTTAAATCATAAATATGCAGGTAATGAAGGACTGAAATACAGCAGTGTCCAGGGTTTATAGGAAGCTATAAGAAAGAAAATCCCCCAAGCACTTAGTCAGATATTTAGGGTGCATCTACCTGTGCCAATTTAAGGCACATAGCCATTTTTAAGGTGCATTAAGGGTGCAGGTCTACACATGCATGCAATTCATGTGCCTTAAAATCGCAATTTTAGGCTATTTACACTTAAACTTGGTACTTTCAAAAGTAGGTATCAAACTTGGGTGCCAATAGCTAAAGCACCATAGCACATTAATGCTGTGTATGTTGACTGACTTGGGACTGTCTTTAGTCCCAAGTCGGTCTACATACTATGTTAATGTGCTTTAGTGCATGCATGTGTAGATACGCACCTAAATTGTCATAATACACATTTGCATAATGAACATTAAGTTTAGGCACACATAAAAGCACATGTAGACACCCTCAGAGATATTTTTAGAATTGGGGTCTATAACTGTATCTTCCACTTCTGATCATAGCTATATATTTAAAAATCAAACTGTAAAGCTCTGAAAGAACAAATGCTTATGAATAACCTTAGGCTAAGTACAGATGTTCAAAAACCCTGTGGAGGAAGCGGTCTAAGTTTTGCACTTGAAGTGCCCTAGCTTATGTTAGAAATGAACAAAACAGACATTCACTCTTAGATTGGGGAAGGGAGCCTGCAGGCTGCCTGTACTGGCCAAAGCCAGCAGGCTGAGGGCACTCATGCACTCTTCCCAGCAGGCTGCTGAAGAATGCCAAGCCCAGCAGAGCAGTTGGCTACCCCTGACTGTATAGTATACTCCAGTATAAGTGGAGGAAGAAAACGTTTTTGACCTCACGCAACTAGACCCTTTTTCTCTGTATATCATTTTGGTGACTCCAAAATAAGCCTGCACCTTCTGTCTGTCCTACTTTTTTCCTTATGCTTCTATAACAATCATTAGCACAGTAAAAGGGTTAATTATGCTCAGTCTTAGCTGGAAATACAGATTGTTTAAGGAAAAAAAAGTATTTTCTTCATTGTGTGCACATTTCAGAAACACTTTTTGCTGACTGTTTTCAAACATATTTGTGGTAATTGCACACTAGAATGTATACATATAAGAAGTGTTGATTGTTCAGGGTACAGCTGCCTGAAAGAATTTGATACATTTCCATAGAGAAACTTCAAACAAAGAAAATTATAACGTGTGGTGTTCTCAGCCTTTCTATTATCCAGAAGGCACAACACTTCATTTTTAATTTGAAAAGAAATTAATAATTTCAATATTTCTGTCAGAAAGACTAGGAAATTTTTTTTGCAAGAACTTAATTCAAAGCATTTTGTCAAACATGTGAACAAGATTCCATCCCTCCCTTCCACTAGACATTTTCTTCAGTAAGCTCTCTATTCTTTTTTGTCTTCTTAAATTTGATTTATCCTCACCCACCAAAAATACTGTTTCATGAGCTCCAAGATTCTGATTCATATTTCACATGCTCTCTTACACCCAAGGAATTGCAAAGTAGCACAGTGATGCCAAGCCCAAAATCTTAAAATCATTACTTATATCCCCATTTTAGAGATTTGTCCCTAAACATTGTCATTCACAAACAGTGTATTCTAGTAGGGTTTTTGATTTCTGAACTTCCCCTGCCCATTGATAGCATTTGGTTTTCCAGCTTTTGCAGCTCTACTGGATAAGATGATGTGCCTCTCCTTTTCAGAAGCCCTTTCTGGTGGTCTGAGATGAGGGTAAAGAGAAAGCAAATATTCTAAATCTTGCGACCATCGCACCACACACAAACACACAGGGATGTCTATTGATTGTTACAGTTTGTTATAAGTGCATTAAAAATGTTTCCAAACCATTAAATTTATGCAAACTTGCTGTGGGGCAATAGGGTCTAAAGTTAGAAGGCTGTGACTATTGTACTATAGCTTAAGTTTGTGCTTAAAGTTAGGATCCTAAGTATGATGGGCTAGAAATTATGCAACTGCTCAAGTTACTTCTAAAATTTTGCTGATGCAACTCCCACTGAAGTAACCAAAACATCACTTTAGAATTATACAACAGAGTATATCATCTGTGTCCTTTTAAGTTGGCCTTTTACTGTAGAAACAATTGAGCATTGAATAAAGGACCAAAAAGGGAAGAGAGAAGATTAATGATTCTCAGCCAGGGCTGAGAAACCAGTGAGCAATTAACATCAAAGGAATCTAGAATTGGAAGATTTGTACTGGAATGGGGAACAATGCATTGTTCTTGAGTGGTAAAGAACCTTTTCCTTAATCATGACAATACAAGTAATTATCTTTGACACTCATAGATCAAACTTTTGTTCCACATATTTGCCCTAAAATTGAAATTTGCATTCTACTAGGGCTGTCAAACAATTAAAAAATTTAATCATGATTACTTGTGCAAATAAAATTAGTTGCAAATAATTGCAATTTTAATCACACAGCTAAAACTCAAAATTACACACAGAAAAACTCAGTTACGTAAAATTTATGTAGGTACTTTGTATGAGTGGGGGGTATTTGAGAAGGTGTGGGGGGCGGGGGGGTATGGAGTCCTTAGGAAGGGGGTCCCATATATCTTGTCAGGATGTGGGGTACTGTGGGTCAGGAAGGAGAGGCAGCAGCAGGGCTAGCGCGGCTGTGGCTTGGGAAGGGAGGGGCAGATGGACACACACAGACACCTGCTGAGAAGTGTCTGTAAGTGGCCGGGGCGGGGAAGGGGCACAGGGGAGGGACCCATGTGCCACAACTTGGACTGTAAAGAAAAGAGGAGATCAGTGCTCTCTGTGCTTGTGAGAGTTTATTTTCCACTTAACAATGTGAGCAATTGATTTCAGGGTGGCATTTATAGATACAATAGTTATAGATGCTATAGATACAATACCCTCACCAGTTACTTCATTGGTGAGGGTAGTCTGTGTTGCAGTGAGGAAATCCCCATGCTTGATACTGTGTAGATATTTTGATTCAAAGGTTATTACTGCCAATTGCCTCATTAGCAGTGTGCGCTCTCTGCATCTCATTCTCTGTGAGTGCATGCTGAGAGCAGCCTCCTGCTGTCTCCCGGTCTGCCTTCCTGCCCTCTAAATGAACAGTCCCAACAGAGGCCAGGCTTGGAGTGAGCTCTAACTCTCTCCCTTATCTTGAGGGGTGCAATCCCTCTTTCCTTGAGCCACCAGCGGTTCTGCCTCCCAGTGTCTCTGTATCTCCCTGCACTTACTAGTGCCACAGGGATTCGCAGGGAGGTAATGCCCTTCACAGCAGACCTGCTGTGTATCTTGAAGTTTCGCTCCCCTGGCATCCTTCTGTATGCAGGTATGGCTTCTTCTTTCTTCTTGGGTATCTCCATCCCTCCCTCTGTCTTCTGATGGCCAAAGTCAATCAGTCCGTGTCCTGCCTCCAGTTATGCCAGTTTGGTGATCTTGGCATTCTCCATATTAATTCTGGGATAGGAGAACCACTCTGTTACTCTTCCTCTTCTCCCCTCAGCAGCTAACCTTTTCCACAGGAGCCAAGCCTGGCTAATAATTTCTCCTATATGCATATAGCTCTTTATTCTCACAATGGAGTCATGACTTCAGATTCCATGAGCTTCTATCCCATAATCTGTGGCTTCAGCCCCTTTGACTACCCCTCACAGGCAAGTGGCTTCTCTGTCCACACCTCCGCCTTGTTCAAGTGCTTCTGGGACCTCCTTCCTTCCATCACTGTCCCACCACAAACCACTGGGTTTTTTTCTTCAAAAATATCCAAAGATAAAAGTGACATCAGTGTCTGCTTAACAAAAAAAAGGATCTTCTGCCCTCAATATGGTGGCACCAAAAAAGAAAGGAAAAGGATCCATGAAATCATACTCCTTCCAATTGGTCTTTATCTCTTCCTCAGAGAGTCTCCATCTCATCCTGTCCAATTAGTCTGTAAACAAAATCTCCCCAGTAGGCTGCTTCACCCTTTTTTCTGTCTCTTCTGAACCCCTTACAGATGAATTATCCTGCTTTAGTGCCAGGAACTCTTTCCTGCCACTCAGCATGCTTTTTGTCCCAGGCAGTAACTCTAGTCTTACTCACAAACTCTTTTCTCTCCCTTTCATGTCCTCTGGAAGTGGTTTAAGTAGCCAGGTAACTCCCCTCCTCCTCTGCACTTCCCAGCACCTGCAAAGGAGCTACTTAATTGGTGAGTCACTTAATTGGCGAGTCATTAAACTATCCTTCTGTTTCCTCTGTGAGAATACAGGCCCTCTGTATTCCCACCTGTTGTTTCCTTCTGTTCTCCCCTTCTCTTTAACCAATAAGCTCTGTCCTTCTCTGTCTCTTTCTCCCTTTTCTAGTAACAGAGTCAAGGTTCCCTGTTACACATGGCCATAAAGAATGTATCCAGCGCACTAATAATGATGGTACCAAATACTTAATAAAGTGAGAAATGTAACTGGCTAGTAAAAATATGCATCTATTCATAAAATAGATCTCCAAGTATCTCCTCCCTCTCCACTATCATATTTTAAATATTGCAGTATTTGTAGCAAGATTCTGCCCCCTGCATCTATTCTAAGTAATTCTATTGGTTGTTTTTTAATGGGTTTGGTAATGACTTCCCCCTTGTATGATTCCTCAGCATAGTTCCTTTTTTTTTTTTTTATCTCAGCCACTTTCTATCCTCTGAAATATGCTCTTTCTCAACCCATGACTGCTTTCAGCACTAACCAGATTTGTCAGGCATTTCATGTCAAAAAGGCCAACACTTGGACTAAGTGGGTGCATCTATACATATATTTAATATGAAGCAATAAACATTGGAGCAGTCTGAGCTGGAGTAAACTACTCCTGGGCACAGCATCTACATGTGCACCCAGGACAGCAACAGATTGAGCAGGGGCAGAGCAGGCCCAGGCTGGCAGGGAGTATGGGGTGGGGGAGGCATCCATGCTCTGGGTGGTGGTATCGGGTGGCAGAGGGGCTGCCTGGGGCATGAGGGTGCTGAAATTGTAGAACTGCATAGCTAGGCAGCAGGCAGGAGTTTGGCTACAGATGTCTGAGTTGACCAGGTACCATTTATGCCTGTGGTCAGCATCTACAGTTGCTGTAAATCATACCTGTACAGTACTATCTTACTACACTGTTGTTTAGCTTCCTGTGGCCCAATACTATTGCATGTGTAGACAGTGATGCTTTACTGTGCAGATAATTAGTCTAGTCCTCAATTAAGCACATGTGCACATATCAAAGATGGCCAGTATATATAACTGGAAATTTTCAAGGTTTGTTTGGGGGTTTTTTGTGAGCCTGTTTAAGTGTATCTTGAACTGATGATACCAAATTCTGATCTTGCTAATTTTGAAGCACCTGCTTGAAAGGTAAAAGTACAGACTGAGAATGTTAATGATTTAAGGGAAAATATTGCTTCAGATGTCTAGGCTGAGATAATCCTCATCATAGAAAGGGCACAGTATAGAAGGCATGGAAAGACATCCTCTAATATATGAAATATGTTGTTCAACATTTGAACAGCTGCAATTGGCTATTAGTCAAATAAAGCACAGTAGAATTCATAGTAGCAGTATTGCTATATTTTTTGATCCTTGCAATAATGGTCCTTGCAAGTAAGAATTGTTGATCCAGGTTAACAAGGCAAGCGATAGTAGAGAACTGTTATCCCCACTTGACAGATGACATAATGAGCGCAGAAGGAGACAGGTTAAGGGACTTGCATGGGATCTTCTGTGACAGAGCAGAAATTGAATCCAGATGTGAGCCTGCAGCAAATCTTTTGACCACCACAGAAAACTTCTACACATTACTAGGTAAAAAGGTAACAACAATCCCTATTGCAGTTCAATTCAGTGGAGATAAGGGAATTTTGCTCACTGCATGAGGAAAGGGGAATATTCCATTCTATTATGCTAGTCTATGCATTTCCACTGATGGTTACAAGACATGATGCAATTAATTGCAAGACTACACGGGACACAAGTACAAATACCCGAGTGCTGTACTGTGTGAGGCTCAGTGGAGAAAGACTGCATTGTAGAACCTATAAAAATGTCATGGAAAGAGCATATGTTGATAGACCTTTTGAAAATGACTGTATATCAAGGGTGAGCAAAATATGGCCTGCATGCTGCATCCAGCCCACCAGGCCATTCTATCCAGCCTGTGGGGCCCCTAAAAATTTAGAAAAGTAATTATTATCTGTCCCTAGCTGCCTGTCAAAGACGACAAGGCACCAGCGGCAGTAGAACTCAGGGGAACTGGTGACAGGATCCAGCAGCCACAGCAGCAAGGCCTGCCTGGCTTCACCCCACCCCCAGCCTTTCCTATTCCCAGACCTCAACTGGAAGCCTCTGCCTAGCAGAGACCCAGATTCAGCTCCCTTCTCATCCACAGAGGATTCAGACCTAGATCTCCTGTTTGCCAGGAGAGTGCTCTAGCTCAGGTTCCCAACCACCGGGTTGACTGCCCAGGTCATCCGTCTGCCCAGGTTAAAGATGGAAGGTGGGGCAGCCCAGGGAGGGAGGCAGCCAGCTCCATGCACCCTGTCCTGCTTCTGCCACCATGGCTGTGCCCAGTGAGGTGCTACCCACAGCTAGAAGTTGGGGGGCTGCAGGCAGGGAAATGCCCAGAGGGGAGAGCAGGGAGGCAGCTCCCCTGCTTACTCCTAAGGAAGGCAGCAGAGCCCCTTCTTCCTGGGCAGCCCCAACTAGGTCCTCCTGGACCACCACCTGTGCAGCCCCCTCCATTGCAGGGTCTTCTGGTGCCCGTGGCTGCAGTGCCCCAATCTGATCTGATCCTCACAACTCCCCCTATATAAAAATTAAATTTAAATAGGTAAATTAGGTTGCTTCTCTATCCAGTCCACCAAAATTCTTTGAGTGAGTTTGCCAGTCTGCAGTGTTTTTTAAAAAAAAAAAAAAAAAGTTGGTCTCTAGCTGTTAGCAGACAGATTGTGTGCTATACTGGGTGGGGAGACATCCTCCATCCCTGGAGCTGAAGCTGTGCTACTGGATATAGAACACTCAGATTGCCTGAGCTACACAGAACAGGAGTGTTCATAACTGTGTAGCCTAGGGATTAAGGCGCTTATTATCAGACACATGGGGTACCTGGGCTTCCAGTTCATGTTAATGTCATTTGAATTAAACAGGCCTGCCTTAGGCAGTGACGTTGTCTGTGGTTCAAATGGATCAAGAGGCAGCCAGAAGGGGGAAGTCCTTTTCAGTAACTTGCAAGGAAATGGAATGGTGTATTAGGTGGACAGGAGTGGGGGTATCTGAAACCAAATGGATAGAGGCAACTACAAAGTCTTTCATCTCCAGGCATGCATGGGAGGAAGGCAAGTATAAGCAAGCTAGAATTATTGTATAGAATAATCAAATTGTTATGTGTTATCTATCCAGCAGTTCTACAGATTGGAATAGGGAAAGGGTGGTATAAGTACATCTGTATGGAAACATCGAGCTAGTGTAGGATGCAAGGAATACATTAGTGGCAATGGTGTAAAGCAAATTTACAGGCCTGAGAATTCTTGAGGAAAAACATTTCTTCTTCTTCTTTCTCCCCTGAAATATGAGTTGACGGTAGTGGTAGTCAAACTAGAGTATTTGTTTTTGTATCATACATTTGACAGTGGTGATGCAACTAGTGCAGTGGGCTGTGCTGGCTGGTCTTTGTGGCTGTTTCTCATCTGTATGCATCTACCTGATTCATTTTACATTTGGGTTGTATCTTTATGAAATTGATAATTATTTTCAGAACGGGGGGAGCTGCATCTTGGTTGGGTTGGCATGAAGCTGGTTAGTGCTATAGTAATTTGAGAGGTTGCTCAGTACACATGTCAGTCTGTTCTCAATAGTGGCAAAATCCTTCTCCTGCAGTGTGATGCATAGATCATCAGCATATATGAAGTTCCTTGTATTACTCTGTATGGGATAGTCGTCGTTGAGATATATCCATGGTGGCCAAATCACGGCTTGCAAGCCACATATGGCTTGCTGGCACAGTACTTGCAGCTATCTGGAAATTGGCCAAAGCCCCACCCACTTCTCCCCAAGTCAGCTCTGGGGGATAGTGTAGCCCAGCACTGCCTGCCACTCTGGTTTTCCTTGCAGGGAATGTGCCCCTGAGACCACCCTCTTTCTCTTCCTCTGGGACTGCCGGCTTAGGTGGTGGGCTGCTAGGGCGGGGTTTGCAGTCATGCTACTTACCCCAGGACATACTCCCCACGGGGAAAGCCAAAGCATCTTGGTGGTGCAGGAGGGTGCGGTGGTTGCCTCCACTCTGGGTTGCTCAGCACCCTTTTCTTCCCACCCTGCTCTCCGACTCTTGAACCTTAGTGGAGGATCAGATGTGGCTCCCAAGATGAGTAACTCTGGCCACTCCGGTATACGTGTTAAAAAGGATCAGTACCTTGTGGGAGGCTATTCTGTTGTCATCCCCAGCAGCTCCATTTCTTGTGCAATTCTACATTCTCCAAAAGAGGTCAGATGAGCTGCACTAGGTGGTAGCTGTGTGTCATATTGTAGACTTTGGCAAGCAGAAGCAGATTTCAGTGGTTGACTGTGTTGCTGTTTGTAGTGCTATAAACACAGCACCTGTTACCATCCCTTTCTTGAACCAGTTACTAAACAGGGGGAAATTTTATTTGCTCTATATTCCAAGACACTGGAGAAAGGAAATCAGGGATACTAACTCAGTTGTGTCCTTTGATACTTTGTGTATATATTTACTTCTTTTTTTTTAAAATGTCATTGAAGCAACAGTTTCATAACATTGGAAGTCATAAGTCTTTGACCATAAAAATGCCTCGGAGCAGTGGAATTTCTTGGCACAGTGAGATTCCTCAGTACGATGGAATTTCTCGGTACAGTAAGAAAAAAAAAAACAAAAAACCCCGGTGCAGTGAACAGTTCCCGCCAAGCCTAACAACTGCATTGTTTAAGTGAGCGCCACCCATTGACCGGTTGTAAATTATTCCTACCTGGCGACTAGCAATTGGCTCGCTAGCCGTATAAAAACTAGAGCAGTTTCCGCCCAAGTTGGAGAACTCCACGTACATCTTGGAGTAAATTTGGCAGACTGATCACCCACCAACTGCTCCCCGTCGCCGACTGTCCTGACGTACCCCAGGCCCTTCATGCTCGTTGAGTCATTCAAAGATATCTCATCGTGTTGTTTAGAGCTCTTACCCAGTGCAACTGTAACTGAAGTTCTGAAGTTAACTTTCTTCCTACTGTACATTGACAGTGTAAGTAAAGCCATCTCAGTTTAACCAATACGTGTCTGTGCCTAATAATTCTGCTCCATCGGTCAAAAGTACCCACCTGCCATTCTGGGCTCTTGGCCACTGTCCTGCCGACCATACCCGGTTCCCACATGGAGCAGCCTAGCAGGTATGATGTGGCTTAATGAGGCAATCACATGACCATGGGAGGGCTCCTGGATTGGAGGATGTGGTAGAGCAGCCTCAATATAAACTCAGGCACTCAGAGATGAGTTGGCAGTTACATCTAGGGAGCCAGAGAGAGAACATCTGGAGGTTCAGGGTAGGAGCTACGGGGATGGAGAAGGTTCCTGAGGAATGACCTAAAACTACACCCTGCTAGGGATGAATGCTGTGGTGGGGCTGCATATGGTAGGGTGGTCCCCAGGAAATGCCATACCAGTGCCACCCTAGTGAGCATGGGGTGCCTTATAGCCTCAGCCACCACAGCCTGTTGGATAACCCTGTAGAAGGGGCAGTTTTGGGGCCCAGGTATGTCAGCAGACTCTTGAGGCCTAAGGGCTATAAGGCCCAGAAGCCCTGATGGGGGGTGTGTGGTGGTCTCAGTAGGGGGACATGTTTGAAAACATCTGAGCTGTAAGCTGCTTACAGTGGGGTCCATATGGGGGCCTGAAGGGCTATGCATAGATTGCGTAGAGTAGGGTCGACATGGGTGGGCCTGAAGAGCTGCACAGGGGCTGTATGGAGTGGGGTCTGCGTGAGGGGCCTGAAGAACTGTGCATAGGCTGGCCGCAGTAGTTTGACAGAGTAAGCCCCAGTGAGGGGATAGAGTAGTTATTCCAGGAAGGGCATGTGTTGAGCCCCCAATGAGGAGGGCATGCGGCCAAGATAAGTCTCCAGACACCTGAGGCCAAGTTTGGGTCAGAGGCCTAGTGTGGCCCAGCAATGGGACTGGGGGAAGTAATTTGGATGCCATCTGCAAGGCATGGGGCATAGCAAAGGAGAGGCTAGAGCAGTATATTATGCCCCTGGCATTGGACATTAAATGGGAAGCCTGCCCATTAAATGGGCAGTTGATAAGTTGTCAAATTATCAATTACATCAAAGGCATGGCAGAAGAGTCAGGTGGGCTGACTGCCCTAGACAGGGGATGGGCCAACATTTTGAAAGATCCCCTGAGACAACCTCTTATCACGGTCTGTTCCCAATATTCTATTCCATTCCCAATGTTCAGGCTACTGCTCCTGGTGTTGGTGTTGCCAGACCTTGTGGGGTACATTAATGTGCTACAGAGCATCTCGGGAGATAATCCATTGTTACCTTCTCTAGAACTAGAATTGTTGCAATGTTGAATTGAATTCAACTGATGAAGTTGCTACCTTTCTCCCAGTTCACATTTGAGCACATTTTTATGAATATTTTTATTCGAAGTAACTTTATCCCTAGAGATTACTTACTCCGAGAGATCCATTGAAATGTTGTAAATGTTGAATGACTTTGAGGTAGAAATGTTCTGCAGGCTCTGTTAGGTTAGGTTGCTGCTATAGGGAAATTGAACCAGTGGTTTAATTTGGGAAATGTGATTTAAATATTCCCTTTTAAAATGTAGTCAAATGCTATTCTCTTTTTTTTTTTAATTTCTTACACTACGCACTTCAGAGAGGAATGATGATCACTCTCTGAGGGTTAACAAAGTGGGGACACTCATTCAGAATTGGGAAGTTTTGCTCCAAGCATTGGTTATTAATTTTTCAGTTACATCCAAGTTTAGGGCATCAAGAGGCAAAACTGACATGATCTTCACAGCTCACCAGCTGCAGGAAAAATGGTAACATAAGCCTCTCCACATGGCTTCCTTTGACCTTACAAAGGTTTCAGCTCTGCCAGCTGAGAAGTGTTATGGAGGATCCTTCTGAAGTATGGATGCTCATCAAAATGTTTCACCATTCTCTACCTGCTCCATGACAGTATGCAAGCTGTGGTTCTTAGTAATGGATCTATCACAGATCCCTTTGAGATTAAAATGGAAGATAAGCAAGGCTATGTCATTGCTTCAACACTCTTCTCAGTATTCCCTATCACGATGCTACATCTGACCACCAACAAGCTTCCAGCCTGTGCAGAGCTAAACTACTAAATGGATGGTAAGCTGTTTAACCTCAACTGACTCTGAGCCAAAACCAAGACCACCTCGACTGCAATCATTGAGCTCCAGCATGCTGATGCTGCTATAGTATGTGCTCACTCAGAAGCAGGCCTTCAGGCAATTGCCAATGTCTTTGCTGAGAAAATGGGACTGATGCTTAACATTCAGAAGACTAAGGTCCTCCACCAACAAATTCCTAATGAACAGTCCCCAGCTTCAGTAATCCAGATCCACAGTGAGAGTCTGGAGAATGTTGGGTATTTTCTATACCTCAGAAGCCATTTCTTGCAGAAGGCTGGCATCGACTAAGAAATCCAACATTGCTTCAAATGTGCGAGTGCAGCCCTTGGATGCCTGAAGAAATAGATATTTCATAGTTTCATAGTTGGTAGGGTCGGAAGGGAGCTGAGCAGATCATCAAGTCCAACCCCCTGCCATGAGCAGGAAAGACTGCTGGGGTCAAATGACTCCAGCAAGGTGATTATCTAGCCTCCTTCTGAAGACCCCCAGGGGAGGAGTGAGCACCACTTCCCTTAGAAATTGGTTCCAGATCCTAGCTGCCCTGCCTGTGAAGTAGTGCTTCCTGATGTGAAGCCTGAATCTACTCTCAGTCAACTTCTAGCCGTTATTCCTAGTTACTCCTGGTAGTGCTTGGAGGGTAGTCTCTCCCATTCCCCACTAGCCCCCTTTGGTAAGTTTATAGATGGCCACCAGATCCCCTCTCAGCCTTCTCTTGTGGAGGCTGAACAGGTTCAGGTCCCATAGCCTCTCTTTGTAGGATTTGCCTTGCTGCCCCCTGATCATGCGAGTGTCCCTCCTCTGGACCCTCTCAATGCTGTCCACATCCCTCCTGAACTGCAGCACCCAGAACCGGATGCAGTACTCCAACTGTAGCCTGACCAATGTCGCATAGAGGGGGAGAATCACCTCCTTGGATCTGCTCATGATGCATTTGTGGATGCATGACAAGGTGCAGTTGGCCCTACTGACCTCGTCCTCACATTGGTGGCCCATGTTCATCTTGGAATCCATAATGACTCCAGGGTCCTTTTCTGCCTCTGTGTTGATGAGAAGAAGGGAGTTCCCCAACCTGTAGGTATGCTGATGGTTCTTCCTCCCCAGATGCAGCGCCTTGCACTTGTCAGTGTTGAAACCCATCCTATTCTCATCCATCCACCCTTGCAACCTGTCCAGCTCTAGTTGTAGCCTGTCCCTCCCTTCTAATGTGCTCACTTCTCCCCACACCTTAGTGTCATCCACAAACTTAAACAACGTGCTTTTCACTCCCTTGTCCATGTTCAAAGATTGCAACATCAAATCCAAAACCAAGTTCATGGTTTATCAAGCAGTTGTGATTCCCCACCTTGCTGCATGGAGTTGAGTCATGGACAACATACAGGAGAAATCTAAAGTTGTTGGAGAAGTACCATCAATGCTTCCTATGAAGATCCTCTAAATCCAGTAGGAAGAGAGATGGACCAATGTTAACATCCTCTTGCAAACAAACACCATGAGTATTGAGGCAATGATCATTCAGCATGTTGGGTTGGCCATGTCATCCAGCTTTCTGAGTCCAGACTGCCAAAGCAAGTTTTATTCTCTAAGTGTAGCTAAGGCGTAAGAAGATGGCAGAGAAAGCATTTTAGAGATATCCTCAAGGCCAACTTAAAAAAATGCACCATCAATATCAACTCATGGGAGACGATCATCCAGGGCCACCCTAAATGGTGGAAGAGTCTGCTGCGGGGATCTCAGTACTTTGAAACCTCACAACAACAATAGGAGATGGAAAAGCAGGAGTGGCAGGAACAGTGGGTCTCAGACCAAATCAAAAGTCCAGCACCACCCACCCTACACAGAAACATATATCCATATATATAAGCAGCAGTAGAGTCTGTTGATCCTGGATAGACTTCATCAGCCATCATCAAACCCATAGATAAGACAATCATGGAAGATAATCATCCTTGACTGTGAAGGATTCCCAAAGAAGAGGAAGAATAGTTAAGTTTTCAGTTACACCTGAGTTGTCAGGTACCTCCAGGATGTTTCTTTACACTTATACAGATCACTTACACTGAAAACTATATCACTCTAGCTAAAAACACTGGATTTTTGTATGGGGTGGGGGGTGGTGATGCGATTCAGAGAAGATTTGGCCCAATTTAGTGGCCGAATCTCCGAAGCCAAATCAAATCAGGGGGCCAATTAAAAGGTCCAAATTGATCTGAAGCTCTCTGAATCTTTGCTGATTTGGACAGTCCCCAGTGGCTGCAGAAGGGAGCTGCAGCTGGACTTAGAGCAGGTAACTAGGGGATGGAGGAAGGGGGCTGGGGGAGAGGACCATGGAGAGACCGCTGCCAGCCCTATTTCCCTATTCCCTGCCTGCTCCCCCAGGCCTCCCTCCCCACTTCCATCCCCCCAGCCCACCCATGGCTGGACCACCCACTCCAGCTCCTGGCCCTTTAAAGAAAAGCCCTGGTGCTCACTGGGTGCTGCTAGGTGGGGGATGCTGATCCCTGCTGCCCTCCGCTGCCCCACGCTGTATGGACAGGCTCTACCATGAGCCCCGCAACCCCCCTCACTCTCCCAGCCCGCCCCCATTGCTGCCCCACCTGCCACGTCTCTGGCCCTTTAAGAAAAAATAAAAAGGAGAAAAGCCCTGGGACTCACCACTCCTGCAGCAGCCTCAAGGCTTTGGGGGGCTTGTGCAGAGCCCCCCCACATGGTATAGGGCAGCGGGGGGCAGTGGGGATCACCCCCCGCCCCCCCGCCAGCAGGAGCAGGGATTTTCTCTCTTTTTTTTTTTTTCTTAAAGGGCCAGAGCCACCGTGGGCAGGGCAGCCATGGGGGCCCTGGGACAGCAGGAAGGATTGGTGGGGGCTCGTGACAGAGCTCCCCATGTAGCATGGGGCAATGGAGAGCAGCAGAGGTTGCCCCCCCTGTCGAGGAGCATCCGGTGAGTGGGCTTTTTTTTTTTTTTTCAAAGTGCCAGTAACTGGAGCAGGCAGGGCAGCTGTGCCGGGCCGGGAGAGTGGATGTGGGATGGGCCTGGGTGATTCAGAGATTTGGCAGCAGCTGAATCCCTGAATCAGAGTGGGCCAAATTAATTCAGGACACTGATTTGAATCACCGAATCAAATTGCTGTCCCCCGAATCAGCTGAATTCGAATCTGAAGTAATACTAGCCACTTCGTACAGGCCTGTTGTTTATAATGTGGTAATATATCCTTTCACAACATTGATGAGAAATGAAAGGGATGTATAATAGATGGCAGAAGCTTGTGTATGATCCAGCTGCTGTGATAAATGAAATTCCCAGATTTTTTAACACTTTGTAATTACTGTTTATCAGAATGATTTTTTTTTTTTATACTGATAAAGGAATAACCCAGATTTATCTTAAACTGGGTTCAGCCATCTTGAAACCAGTTTATGTGTGCTAAGCTTTTGTTTTGTAACAGGTTTAAATTGATTTCTGATTACTTATCCTGGTTTATGTGTAACTTTTGTTCTTAGCTAATAACTCTCCCATAATCTTCCGGACCAGTCTACCATAGCTCCTCATCTTCCCTCCACAGCAGACTTCCCTAGAAGAGAAGAGGTATCTTGTGCACTGAATGCTATGCTAGGTTCTCTATATTAGATGCACCAGGGGTGCTCAACCTTTGGCCCATAGACTAGGTCTGGTCTACAGAGCCATGTCATCCAGCTCGTGGGGCCCCCCCATGCTGCCCTGATGGTAAGAATCAGTAGCTGATACTCAATTGTGGGCAGAGTGCAATATCTCTAAAATTTGGATTTAAACTTCATTTCTGAACAAGAAAGATTCCTATACCTCCCTGCCTTTCTGCCCTCATCAGGGAAGGAATCCTGTTTCATGTGCACATCAAAGAACAACTCTCAAAGACTCTTATGGGCCCAAGGGAACACACTTCCACCTTCAGCTTCCTCTGTGCAAAAATGAAGTTTATTTTCTACCCATGGGGACTTTTTACCATCTTTAATTTTTTCTGAGCCTGAGGAAGGACATGTATGTCTGAAAGCTTTCAGAAAAAGATTTTTTTTCTGCAATTTCTTAATTGATTTAATAAAAGTATCATCTCTGAATCAAGAATTCTAGAGTTTTGCATATCCCTAAAATGACCAATCGCAATGCATCCAGTCTGTAACTTGGGGACCTTTATTGATACACTGCACAGTAGCAGCATATAACAACTAGCAACCACATACAGGCTTTCACCATACACTGTGCTCCAGGGATCATGCAGGAAGACAGATGTCTGACCAGCATGGAATCATCTTAGGTCTCTTGCTTCAGTTTGTGGTGGTCTGACCTGGAGAAAATTGCCAAGAGATGAACACCCCCCCTCTTTGTTCCTGTCCTTCTCAAGTGTTATATCTTGAGTCTACTCATTGTGTGCCTAGCTGGTACTCATTCATTAGTTTTCCAGTCCATCGTACCTTGTCCAACCAATGCAGGTACTGTGCACATGTGTTTCATGTACCAGGTGTTTGGTAAGATGTGATCCTATAGCTGGAATCTTTCCATCCATAACTGGGCCTTTTAAGTACCAGGACAGATTAATCCCTGCAGCTGAACTTTTATCTTTTGCATACGTATGAGATGGGGCTATTTCTCTTTTCAAGGCTCATTAGACACTTTCTACTTCCACCCAAAAACCCATCTCTGTCTTCGGAATATATGAGAACTGCCTTGTTACAGAGCAGCTAGGCCATGAGAGCCTGATTTTGGGGTGGTATATAGAGCTGATCCCAGCATACAAGGCCAGGTGAAGATGGCACAGAACCCAGCCCTGGCACATGGGGCCCAATCCAGCCTGTAGTTCACTCCTACACTACTCATTTGGCCCACAGGTCCAAGAGGCTGAGGACCACTGATGCACACTGCACTCTCCCCCAGCTGACAATAGCTAGCAGAATGAGGATAGTGTCACATGTTCAACTTAACACTTACTAAGGGCAGTTAAAATGCAAGCATACACATGTTCAAGCAGTTTAGCATGTGTTAAGTACCTTCGTGGCCTTGCAAACTCATTCTGTTTCAGGCAAGGGCTATCTTCCAACACCTACTAAGTTTAATAGACCACTACATTGCAATGATTGCAACTGTTCCAAGTGAATGTGCAACAAGGCCCTGACAATGTATCAGGAAAGCATAACAGCTCCATGACATACTATAATTTTTTATCATGATGCCATTCACAGGTCATCTCACAGGAGATTCAGTTCTGTCCCACAGTTAAATTGTAAATCTTTCCAGGCTCCTGTGCCAGTGAGCAAGCTGCCATAGGTGTGGGGAGGGATGAGCCTTCCAAGGGATGCCCCCACTTTCCTGCAAAAGTGGTAGGGAGCAGATGAGATCCCTGTTTCTACCAATAATGCAACAGCTATTTTTTCTGGTTTGCCCAGAAAATCAAAGTGAGGAACTAGAGCTCAGGTCCTCCTGGGTATTTCCATTAATAGGCAGAGGGAACTGAACGGCAACCTTCTGACGCTGCTCTGAGGATGCTATAACTATACACTGATTTTTTTGAAGGAGTTGTGACAAAGCCAAAAGAGCAGCTCAGAGGTAGAATATGTGAGACCTCGCATCTTTTCACCACAAGAAACTGACTGTTAAGTGTGTGTGTGTGTGTGTGTGTGTACACATATATTTAAATAAATGACCTTGCTGATATCATTGCAATACGGTAATAAGGGAAATGGTATCAGCAACAGTGTAAAATGTGGTTGTGTAAAGGAAAAATGCATGATAAACATCTTGCTTTTTTCATCCAACGCAGTTTGTGGTCACAGAAAAAATACATGCAACTAAATTTATTTGAAAGGGTGTCACCTAAAAGTTTACCAGTTTTCCATTGCATGGTAAGTAATATATATTCAAGCACTTAATTTGCTAAAGCTAATTGACCTTCCAAACTTGACATGAAATAGCTTTAAAAGCAATGTAACAGCTAATCATAAAGTTCTGTCTTTGTAAATCTACCTTTACTCCATTCTCCACTTATGATGTTGGTTATTTGTATTTGTTTAAATATTCTGTTTCTTAAACTTTACAACAGAGCTCAGTACTATTATCCCCACCTTGCAGATGAAGAAACTGAGGCATGAGTATGTGAAATTATTTGCCTACTATCATCCATCAGGCCATGACAGAGGCAGGACAAGGAACCAGATCTGGTATGCTGTGTCAAAAAGGTCACACTGTAACCAGTAAGCGTGGCCGTGTGGTACGTGATACTGCAGCCATGTCTGTGGTGCCATATACTGCATGTTCAGTGGTTCTCCATGCTGCAAGGGAACAGTGTGGAGGGCAGGGCATGTTGCTCAAAAGTGGAGCCAGGCCACCTGGAGCCATGCTGAAGCTGTCAGACAGGCTCCGTGTAGCAGAATCACCACTGCTGCATCCTCAGGAGGCCCCCAGGACCCCAAGTAAAGCTGCTGGAGCCAGCCCAGTGCTGGCCCCAGCTTTCCTTACCACTACCAGGGTAACTTGCCAAGCACTGGAGCATGAATGGGTGTTCCCCATGGACAACTAGCAGCAGTGTAAGGTGCGCTGCTGCTAGTTGTCCTCAGGGAACCAAACATCCACTCCATGTGCTGATGCCACCATTGTGAGCTTTCTGTGTAACCTCAGAACCCATGCAGAGCTGCAGCACTGCAGTGAGAGAGAGAGCCAGTACCTCTGGGAGGCTCCGCTGAAGCATATCCAGATGTGTAACATAAGGCCCAAAGGCATAAAGACCAAAGAGGGAAATAAGTCAGTTTGGTAGAAAAATTTCTATCAAGCCCCATTTTTGGTAGAAAATTGAGTTTTCAATTAACATTTTGTTTTAAGAATTGTCTGCTTTCTATAGAAGATATCTTGTCCTTAAAAAATAAAAGTGCCTCTTTTACCAAAACCCAGGTATTTTTATTTTTTGATGAAAAGTTGAAATTTTGGAATAGAAAAAAATGATTCTGTCCAAATACTTTTCCTTCTCATTTTCATAGCAATCTTTTGCTTCCCTCTATAACTTCCTCATTTTACCTGCAGCTCTTGTAACCATGATGGTTTGTACAAACTCCCAGAAAGGGAGAGATCTTTCAAGGTGACTAGGTATAGCACTAGTTAGATCAAAAACATGTATTGCTGGAGTGAGAACAGGTAATAATTGTGCAGAAATGTGTGGATTTACTCATAGATAGTACATCACTTTGGAACTAGGTCTTCCTGTGATCTTTTAACTGACCATTGAAAGAGCAAGTTAATTCTTTGATACAGCAATCCAAAAGTGCCAGAAATTATCTGAACCTTTTACCAGTGCATGCAGTGATGGTGTAGGTGGTTTCCATACCACTCACATTGCACCTCTCATCTTAGAGGCTGATAAGGATGAGGAAAAGACCTTGCTTTACCAGTTTCCTGCTCACAGATGTCGCCTTGAGGGCTATGCCCACTTGGTGTACCTCAGAACGGCCTGGGCAGGGTTTCCAAGGTAGCACTCCAATATGCTTTATGACAGGACTTGGTTTGGTATAGAACTGGTCCTGTATCAGGTAACCACAACTGACTCCTTTGCCTGTACTTCAGTGACCTTACGTGAGAAGGCTTATCATTTTGTGATTTCAGCCTTTCCGTATCTTTTCAGATGGTAATGCATGTCACTCATTTCCTTTTACTGTTATGTCAACAAGCATAAGATCTGTTCTGTTTATCTCATGAAAAAAAATGAGTCAATTTGAAACAAGGACTGATAACGCCTGCTTTTATACAATAATGGTTAATATTTTTTTTCTAAATATATATTCTGTAAGCTGAAAACAGTAAAAAAAAAAAAAAAAAAAAAAAGTATTGCCTAAGTAATGCATTGATTGCTTTGTATGTTGCTTGAGTATTATCCAGCCAGATGATTGAAAAAATGCAAACAAAGGCGAATGGTGGTATAATTGACATGGCAGATGTTATCTGTCAAGTACACGATTGCCAATGTGCTGTTGTCCATACTGGGCTCTGATCATGCACCCAAGTCAATGGCATTCGTTCCAATTAATTCACCAAAAGTTGGATCTGAAGCACTAGATCTTTTGACCCTATTGGTCAATCACCAATGCTTTAAGCTATTTAGGATTTGCTGGGCTAGTGTGGGATATGCAGAATTATCTAAGCAATTTAGGAGATAAGTGTCATTTGCTTAAAAAAAACAAGCATATGAAAAAAATTATCAAGAATTTCCATTAGCAGGCAATATGAGCACACCACAGGGGGCACTACAAAAAGATGAGAAACTAAAGAAACTGCAGGAGAAAAATGCAAAATGCTCCAGGCAAGTCAGAGTCACTACTAACCAAGGAACGTTTTTTCTGTGCTCTGCATACTTGGCAGCATCACTTGAAATGAAGTCCAGGCTCCTAATTGTCATGTTGAAGCTTTTATTGTGAACTGAAATGCTCATATTTTTTGTGGAGGCTAAGCAAACAGGTAACTTTTTGTTTTCTTTTTATTTCAACTTTACCAGAAAGGGCATCTTTGGCCTGCTATTCTTTTCTTTGATGTTTGCTATTAATGGAAGGAACTAGACAGAAAGGAAAGGAAAGAGCTCATTTGGGGAGAATTGAATGATCAAGGCAAGAAGTAAAAAGAAATCGATATGAATTTCATTGAGATTTTCTGATTCTGCTCAGGGTTTGTCATAATTTTATTTTCTCTGTAACTATATGATGTGTGTTTATCATTTCAAATATTATCTAGAGACTAGTTTGAGAACCTACAACAAACAGTTTTCTATCAGTAGTCAACAGTTGACCTGGTTGAGAATCTTGGCAGGTTTATTTATCAGAACTAAGGATTGTTCATGAGAAAGTGTTGGATATGACACAGCTCCACAGTTTAAAAAAACATGAAGAAATCTTTCTTTCAAGAGTTTACTTCATGTATATTAAAAATAATTGACTAATCAGGTGAAAGCTAAATGAAAGTTTTCTTTTGACTTGGTCCATTTTTTTCAGATTACTAATGCACAACACTTCTTAACATTCCAGGTTCTGATCACATTTGGTATGGGAAAATATCTTAAAATATGAGACTCTCATGAATAGAAATTATTTCTTGATCAACTGTATTCAATAGGATTATTAATACCTCATTCATGTTTGATCCACTCTAGTGCCTTCCTGCCCTTTCTATCCATCTAAGTTTAATAGCTGAAAATATTTCTGGAGAATTAATTGTTAATTCGCTTTCATGAGTATTCAGCCTATAAATCTAACTGAAAATGCTATTCTTTTTTGTAAGCAGGATATAAAACAATCACAGCTATACAACAGGATTAGGTTTACAAATTTCAATTGCAAGCAAGAGTATAAACAATATTAATAAAATGCCAAATAATTTTGAATAATGAATATACACAAAACTATAGACTATTGGTAGGCATTTTATGGACAAACATGTAGTACAATTATTAGAATGAATTAATCACCATAAATTATTCACTAAGATGTACCTAATCCAGTATTAAACCAGACTTTTACAGGTCAATTTGCTATTTTATTCTGAATACGACTAGATCAGGAAGCGAAAGATTTGAGGTTACAAATAAAAAGAAAATCAAAACTATGAAACATAGCTATATGATGATCACTAAGTGATAGAATCTAACAGGTTTTAGATTGTCAGATTTACTAGTTCTTGTTTATTCTGTAAATGTTTCATAAATTATCCACTAACTGAACTTGGTTCAAAGAATCTAGCCTGTCATAGGTTCAGTGTAAAATTAATACTTAAAATAAGATCATCTCCAGTTTCTACCAAGATTTCTCTATTTTCAAATATCATTCCTAATTCCTAGGTGACATAAAAGACTGCTCTGCTCCTGCTGTACTCAGCCTTGGTGAGGCTGCAGCTGTTATTGCATCCAGTTCTGGGCTCCACAATTCAAGAAGGATGTGAAGAAGCTTGGGAGAGTCCAGAGGAGAGCCACGTGCATGATCAAAGGGCAAGAAAATAGGCCTTATGAAAAGAGGGTGAGATCCATGGGACTCTTCAGCCTGGAAAAGTGCAGGCTCAGGGTGGGACCTGGTGGCTTCTTATAAGTATATAAGTAGTGTGCATCAGGATGTGGGAGAACATCTGGTCACCAAGGAAAAGCAAGGACCATGGGCATAAACTCCTCCAAGACTGTTTTAGGCTGGACATAAGGAAAAATTTCTTTACTGTCTGAACCCCCAAGCCCTAAAATAGACTCCCTCCAGAAGTGGTGCAAGCACCTACTCTGGACTCATTCAAGAAACATTTGGATACTTATCTTTCTGGGATCCTTTGATCCCAGCTGACTTCCTGCCCCTGGGGCAGTGGGCTAGACTTAATGATCTTCAAGGTCCCTTCCAGCCTTAATGTCTATGAAATCTATGAAACATTAGGCTGTCTGAGTCTGGGATGCTGCAAATCTTTAATGATTCAGATGGTTTTTATGCTTACAAATTAGCATCATAACACTAATATGACCATAAGTGGCACTAGAAGCTATTACTGGGGGGGGCTTGGTGGTGCAAAGCATGCCCACCTGCCCCTGCCCCTTGTTCCTGCTGGCTGTTCCAGGGCCAGTGGGTGCTGGGCACAGTGCTGCATCAGTGGTGGTGCTGGAACTGCTGTTACCTGCCCAGTTTGGGGGGCCACCTCCCATAGCCCTGGCTTTCTGCCACCTATGAATGTGACCAAGGCTAAATCTGGTCATTTGTCTCATGAGAGGTGAGTTTCTAGAATGCTCTTATTGGGTGTCAGGTAGCATTTCGCAGGAAGCTTTGGGCTGTGTGGAAGGAAAGATGCTAGGACAGGGCAGGAAATTATTCTGAGTGGAGTTTTGGCAAGTTTTGGCAAGCTATTGAGGATAACATGGGTAGCTCTGCCCCTTGACAGGATCCCTGCCCCTGGTCGTCATCTTGTGACCAGAAGACTCACCCCTTAACTCCTCCCTTTGCCACCAGAAGTCCCTCCCCTTGCCCTTGGAAATACTCCTTTCAGCAAGGGGTGTTGCTATCTCAGAACCAGAAGAATACCAAATTATATTCTAAAAATCAAACATCTACAACATTCATTAATTTCATTTCAAAAAATATTTTTGTGCTGTTTTACATGTGTTTGTGTAGTTTACACAGAGGTGATTGCACAACAGCTTAAAATGTAGTCTTATGCTTGTATATTGGGAGGGGGGGCGAGGGCCATGGGGGCGTGGGTATTGGTTTGTAGGGGGCTGTGGGTGTATGTGTGGGTATGAAGTGTGGGGGAGGATGTCGATGAGTGGAAGGGTTGTGGGGGGTTAGGTGTTGGGGGTGTGGGTGTGGAGTGAGGAAGCATGTGGGGGTGTGAGTGAATGTGGAGTGTGGGGTTTGTGGGGAGATGTGTGGGGGGAAGGTGGCTGGGGTGTGTGAGGCAGTGTGGAAGTGGGTTTCTGCATGTATGGCAATAAAAGGGGGGTGTGGGTGCATGTGTATTGTGGAGTGTGCATGTGGGACTTGCCGTATGGACACACACACCCACTCTCCCTCCTACCCTCATTGTGCGCGCGCATGTGCACACACACACGCACGCAATCTCTCCCTCCCTCATTGCTCTCTCTCCCCCTCTCTCATTACACACACACACACATTCTCCGTCACGGGCCCTGTGCTCCCACAGTCCAGTGATGCAGCCAGGGGGTCATGTGGTGCTGAAGCACCTGAATGGCATGCAGGGAAGCAGTGAAAGTTGCAGCAGGCAGAGACTTTGGGGGTGGGAGGGGCAGGGCCAGGCTGACATTTCTGCTGGCTCCTGCCAGGTTCCCCTGGATCCTGCTTCCCCTGGGTCCTACTGCCCCTGGTTCCTGTCATCTCACACTGAAAAGCCAAGATGCCTCTGTCTTTATGTGTATACTCCCATCACTGCTCTGACCACAGTTCATGTAGAGACAGCCTATGTAGATAACTCTATACCAGCTTGTTCTAATACCACTGCTAGTGGTGCTGCAGGAGCATGGAATTTAGCATAAGCTGCACCTCCCCCAAAGGAGCTTGTGCTGACTCTGCTTCAAGCATTAAGCTGTTACTTGCTAGCTGAGCTAGCTGATTTAATGTAAACTTGAGTAGGTCTGTCTACTCCTGTATAGCTGCACTATATATGCAGGACTGCTTGGCACAGTATCACAAGTACTGATTTTTCCCGCCAGCATTCATCACTAGTTAGTTTGCAATGAACCTAATATCACTTAATGTTTGTCAGTGGGTGCATCTACATGTGCATTTACTGTGCAGTAACTTAATGTTCAGTAAGTGGTTTTTAGGCCAGTGTCTACACGTGCAGCCATTAAAGCACAGTAGCGCTGTGTGCAGTCTGACTGGGACTGAAGTTAATCCCAAGTCAGCCCACACACACAGTGTTACTGCACAGCAAGGCTTCTATAGGTGCACTACTGCACAGTAACTAATTGGGCATAAATTTTATACATATTCATTGATGCAGTGTTATCATTTAGCATGCAGTCTTTGTAACCATTACTTTTTTACCCTTTAACTATATAAGAAAACGGTGAATGAATTTAGAGGGAAACTGAAATAAATTCAGTGCACAAAAACATCATTTACATTTTTTTCTAGCAATTAAATAAGAATTCTGTAGATATGCTAGACACTCAAGAAAAAAATGAGTACTTCTAAAATTATTCTGCATTCGAAACTGAGGGGTTTATTAAACAAAAGTCATGTTATTTGTAGTTAGTGAAATGAACTAATTGTTCATGGACTTGATTCACAAAGGCTCAGTGCTGCAGTGCATACCACTTCAGCCCACTGCTGCTTATGAGAGTCTGTAGTTTGAAGTTAATACTGCAATGCTAAGAAAGTGGTAGAGGGTCATACCACAGAAGTATTTAAGCACTTAACTTATATTTATTTAAATCAGTGGGAATTTAGGCATCTAAATATGAGCTGTTATGCCTCCAAATAGATCTCTTTGGATCTGGCCCTAGAAGCTGAAGAATTGGATCTGCAAACCCTAGCACAGCGAGTGTAAAGCCACTTGAGCTAGCCAATAGGAAAGAAGAAGGATGTGGTGGGTCAAATATAAGAGAAGCTTGTATTTTTTATAAAGAGGAAGAATAAATGTCTTGTTACATTACAGATCTCTGACATCGTGGGTTACGGAAGCATCATGATGACAAATGCAACAAATTGCACGACAGAGCAAATAAAATATCATTACTATATTGAACACATTCCACTCTTTTTTCATATCCCAATTTTTATTTTTGGAGCAATATTTAATGCCCTTTCACTGTGGGTGTTCTGCTGCAAACTAGTCAAAAGGACAGAAACCAAAATCTACATGATCAATCTGGTCATCGCTGACTGTTCTTTGGTCTGCGTATTGCCTTTTTCAATATATTTCCGCCAGATGAACTGGCCCAGAGATGAAGCATGCTTAGCTGTAGAAATAATGTATATGGTAAACATGTTAATGAGCATCTATATTATCACTGCCATTACAGTTGACAGATACATTGCAATAAAGTATCCTCTGAAAGCAAGGAGTTTAAGATCCCCATTGAAGGCAGCTGTTATCTGTGGGCTTCTTTGGCTATTAGTGATAATTAGCTTGTATTTACGTCGAAGATCAGTGGATGAAAGTATATGCTTACAAAAGATTTCCACCAGACCAACAACCTTTTTACCATTTTTATTTGCCTTTGGTTTTCTCATTCCTTTAATAATCTTGAGCTCTTGTTCAGTACAAATTATCAAGACTCTTAAAAAAAGGATTCATACAAATCCACATGAAAAAAAAATATTCCAGAAAGGTATCTATGTTGTTTCTGCAAATATGATTGTATTTATAGTATGTTTCTCACCCTTCTGTATTGGGGAATTTGCTAGGTTTGTGATGGAAAATGGTACAGTTAGCTGCTCTGCTATTCAGACTGTTAGGAACTTTAATTATATAGCCATGTGCATAGCAAATTCTAACTGCTGCCTGGATACATTTTGCTATTATTTTGTAGCCAAAGAATTTCAGGAAGCTTTTTTCTTTTCCAAATCCAATTGTTCTGGGACAAATCAAACCTGTCCATCCCAAAGGCAGATAAATGTAACAGTGATGTAACAACGTTGCCATGCAAAAGCTAGAAATAACAAGAGAAAAAACAACCTTTATCAGACTTGGATACTGATAGCAATGTTTCATCTCTAATGATTTATTGTTGTTGTCGATGCAAATGAAATAGAATCAAACTTCCTTCTGTCAAACTTTTTAAAGATTTTGGACTCGGGGCCTATTTTTCAGAGATGGTGAGCACCCATAATTCAAGTCTTAAGTTTACTGTCCTCTTGAATGCCATTTGAATAACAAATCGCGTGACCACCACAGTTAATGAGATGGCTGAGTAGGAAGTAGTATGATGATAGTGAAGGCAAATGTCACCAAATGTTATCTATACTTCTGTGTACTGGATCACCCCAAACTCTGAGATCAGGAGATAGCAAAGAGGTAGGCTGAGTTGGGCAAAACTCACAGGATATGGCATGATATACCCTAACCACCCACAGACATATAGTTTCTGAAGTGATATCAGACAAGTATGCTGCTGAAACATCTCAGCTTGTAACTGTTGGACAGACTAGAGGTCCTGTTCACATGATTAAAAAGATTTAAAAAATCATTAAAAAAATGAGGAGCTGTGGCATTGACCCCTACACGGTTGAGTGGTTCAGAAACTGGCTGATGGGGCGATCCCAGAGAGTGGTGGTGGACGGGTCGTACTCGACCTGGAGAGATGTTAGTAGCGGGGTTCCCCAGGGCTCAGTCCTCGGGCCTGCACTGTTCAACATC
>JAGPOW010003476.1:288522-324758 GCA_030014935.1 Caiman crocodilus | reverse complement strand
GGGGTCCTGTGACCCTGGCACTCATTCCTGCCATTGGTGGGGGGTCAGACTAGATGGCCTGCTCTAGGCCCCTTCTGACCCTAGTTACTATGAAACTATGATTATCTTGCTAAGGCTTCAGTAAAACCTTGGCTCAACAAGGCCTCAGTTTCTAACAGGTCTCCCCACCCCTCTTTGTCCTTCTTCTTCTTAGTTTAATAAGTAAGCAAGTTCCCTGGAAAAGACCAGGCTGGGTGGAGCTGCCAAAATATATATTGAGCAGGAAGTTTCAAGGATCTTGCAGATCATACCTCGAAGATAAGTCAAGTGACACATCTTCCAGGAAGACAGGAAGGTCTGAAGGGATATTCAGCACTAAGGGGGCAATTAATTGGTGCACGTACCAAAGTATTGAAATGGGGTACATTATCATGAGCATCTCTTTAATAACTGGTGATTTGTTGTCTTATGTAAGTATTGGAATCTGATTGGTTTCCATAGTTATTTGATGTATAGGTATGGTATAAAAGATATAGCTATTCTATCACACTTTGGACATATAAAATTCTATGCACATCTCTTCTGCAAACCAGTTTGATCACCTGGCTGCCAGTGATTAAAGATTTTATATATACTTGCTGTGTTGTTTCTTTAAGAGTATTATGTACTGTGTGCAGCAAGCCAGGGATGAAGTTAAAACATGGAGGTCTGGGGACTATCCAACCCAGCTACTTGCATCAGTAACAAGGCTCATTGACTGAGATGTTCAGTATACTGAATTTGAGAGGATGAACAGTGTCCTTGTGGGCAGCATGTGGTAGAAGGTGGTAGATGAGAGTGAAAGACTACAGGGGTTGAACTGATGAGGAAGGACACTGGAAATGGGATTAAAAGAAACCAAGGAAAGGAATGAAATGACAGACACTAAGGGAGCAAAAAAGGAAGAGAGAGAAAACAGGAAAGGACAACAGAAGAAGAAAGATGGCACTTGAAACTGACAAAGTCTTTTCTAGTCTAAAGGAGACTGAAGTGTCCAATTTAGATATTTACCATTAAAGAATACTTCTCAGTGGGGAAGTGTACATTACTATATCAGTACAAGGAGGTTTAAGTTAGGGCTGGGTTGTTGGTAGATCTGGCAAAAATCAATTCATAGCTTTCCTTCTGGGCTTCCCCTAGTGCCACTCTACTAGCCACCCTGAAACAGCTGTTTTTATTGCCATCTGTATTAGGGATGTGCAAAATTTTGCCAGCTGTTTTGTTTCAACACTGTTTCAACCTGTTTCATGCTCAAAAGAGGGAAATTGAAATGAAGCAAAGGGCTTTGAAACAGTTTCAGAATGAAATGAGGGCAGTCAAAACATTTTAAAAATTTCGAAGCATTTGGAGTTTTGAAGCTCAAGCTGGGCTTGCCTGCAGGGAAACAGAAAGTAAGGAGAGGGAGAGGGAAGTGTGGGGAAGGGCTGCTCTCATACTGGCCGTGTAGCTGGCCAGTGACTGTGATGCTTCTCTGAGGCACCTTCCAATCCCAGTGCTCTGGGGGAGGAATGGAAAAACAGCATAAAAGGCATCATTGAACTGGCCTGCTTTCTGCCTTGGGGTTTGACAGTTACTGAGCTACCTTCTAGCAGGCCAGGAGCGTTAGACAACAAAGGCTACTACTAGCATTGATTGAAATGATTTCCTATTTGGTAGCCTAGCTTAGCAAGAGGGATTCCAGAACACCTTTTTCTTTCTTCTAGACAATGTATTTTATTATTCTATTCATTGATTTATTCTTTTCAATTTTATAATTATATTGGATATAACACTACATAATTTAATTTATACAGGAAGGGAGATACATTCATATTTTATTTCTATACATTTATACCTTGTGACATAGACTACACTGCTTAGAGAATTTCTAAAGGAATGCAGATACATTTATATCCTGCAGCATGGAAGACTACACACCTTACAGATTTATATAGGAACACAGATACATTTATATATTTGTATGAAAGCAGGACACTACGAAACACACCATGAAGCATGGTGGAAAGTCAGCTGGCAAGCCTTCAGGGAGGGGCAGAAGCGGGGTAGAGGAAGAGGTGTAGGTTCCCTCCCCACCACCAGCTGAGATGCAGCCTCTCCTACAACCAGCAGGGACGAGGCTTCCACAAATAGCAAGGAGAGGGGAGCAGTGCCAGTGCTACTGCCTGTGCCTGAGACTGCATCCCCTTCAAGAGCACCAGCCGTAATCATCCTACCCCCACCGTCATGCCAACAAGCAGCAACACCAGAACCAGCATGACCGCTTCCTCCACCCCCATTTCACTTACCATGCTGAGCCTTCCAGCGGCAGAGGAAAAGCTGGAGCTGGAGCTGGATCTGAGTACCATAGCAAGAGAAATTCTGGAAAAGGAGGGGAAATCAGCCAAGTTTGTTCTTCACATCCCTCAAGTTTCCCCTAAAGCCAGGTCTCCTTCCCCAGAAGGCACTTCAGAGGAGGCTAAGGTAGAGGTTATGGAGACAAGTGGCTCAGCTGAGTCCTCTCCTCCTGTTGCTGTGCCTCTGCCTGCTGAGGAGGGGAAAACTGCATCATCCACACATGCACATTTTCCCCAGAAATGAATGGGTAATGTGGTCTGGGATCGTTCTGAGCTGGCAGATGATCCCACACACACTATCTGCCTGCACTGCCAAACCAAAACCCGCCAGGGCAAGGGAACAAAACACATGAGCACCATGGGAAAGCTGATGCATTTCCACAAACACCATCCCCCTTGCCCTTGCTCCTCCTCAGCCTGGCACAAACGGAAGCATGCCCAAAGGGAATTCCCCCTCTCACTCCAAAGCTCCCAGCCCCCCAAAGCAGAGGCAGGCTACCCAGGAACAGTGGGAGAAAGGGGGACAGAAAGCGGGGCATGTTGCAAGGGCAAGCGAGATCACCCAGACCACTGGGGAGATGCTTCTTATAGATGGCCAGCCCTTCTCCTTAGTTGAGGGACCAGGGTTCAGGTGGCTCATGGCCTCAACCTACCAAGAGCCCACACACACCACCTTCAGTAGGACAGTGGTGCCCTCCCTCTTTGAGGCATGCAGGACATACTTGAAGGAGGAGCTTCACAAGGCAGGTCTGCAGGTGGCCTTTCACTTCACCTCAGACAAATGGAGCAGCCAAGGTAGAGATCACACCTACCTCTCCCTCATAGGGCACTGGTGCAACCAATTAGGCCATCAGTGGGCTCTCCTTCAAGCCAAGGTGATGGATGAGTCCCACACGGCAACCGAGATCATGGGGGCCATGAGCCAGTTGGTGCAGGGGTGGCTTGTTGGGAAGGGTGAGCTCATCCATGGGTTCATGGTCACCGACAATGGGGTCAATATAGTTAAAGCAGTCTGTGATACCAACTTTGTTGGCATCTGCTCTCAGGCACAAAAGTTGCACCTCATTGTCAGGGATGCCTTGGAGGGGGACAGAGCTACCGGTGACAGCACCAGCACCACCAGAAAACTCATTTCCAAATGCATGAACATGGCAGGCTACTTCCACCAGAGCATCAAGGGGGGTGGGGGAGCAAGATGCTGAAGGACAAACAAGAATAGCTGAACATCATGCAGCACAAAATCATGAAGGATATGGAGACTCAGTGGAACTCCACATACCTGATGCTTGAAAGGCTGGTGAAGCAATAGAAGGCCAGCCATGTAATGGCCTTGCTTGGGGAGATTGGGATCAGCGGCCCTTAACAGAGCTGAGTGGGATACCAGCTCCCAAATATGGGTGGTCCTCAAGGCCACTGAGGCCCTCAGCACCAAATAGAGAGCTTTCGGGGGGTCAATATTCCTGCCTGGGCTGAGCCACTGTCACCAGATGTCCAAGCGCTGGTGAAGTAGCTGAAGGATGGCATCAGGAAATGGCTTGATCTCTTGTAGTCCAGTATGATCCACATGCTGGCTGCCATGTGTGACCTGAGGGTTAAGGGCAGTGTATGCAGCAGCCAAAGCCTGAATCACTGGACAGAGGTACTGGTGAAGAAAGTCAGGGAGGCAGAAGGGCGGAGGTGGGGGGATGTGAAAGAGGGGAATGCACTGTCCCATGCTAGCACACCATCCACTAGCCAGTCTCCTCCTCCAACACAGGTACTGCCAATGTAGGCCAGGGGCATGGCTTCAATGTTGGGGTCCAGAGGCACCAGACCCCACCATCAGGCAGGTAGCATTCGGGCCTTAGTAGCTGCCTATCTGGCCAAGGCCGTGGAGCCACTGCTATGCGACCCATTGGCCTATTGGCCAGATGTGGCTAAATCTGGCCACAGTTGCCTGGAAACACCTGTCTTGTCCACTGACCAGTGTTCCAAGTGAGAGGGTGTTCAGCATTGCTGGGGATGTAGTAACACCCCATTGCACATGCTTGGATCCTGATTTAGTGGAGTAGGTGGTGTTACTGAACATGAACCTGCCAATGCTGGAATTTCCCAAACTCCAGGTGCAGATGGAGTATTTGCCACCCTCCTCACTCCATCCAAACCTATTTCCCTTTTTCATTTTTTAAAAGCCATTTAATGCCCCATTCTCAGAGGTGGAGGGGGCACTCACTGCATCACCAGCCAGCAGGGGAAGCACATGTCCCTGCTAAGCTCCCATGCCAGGACAAACTTGGTGGTATGAGCTAGTGCTACTAGGGAAGGAGGCGACCCTAAGTCCTGGGCATGACCACTAAAACTGCACTCTGCCAGGGTCAGGGAGGCCTGGTGGGACTGCTAGTGGTGCAGCCACCCCAGGAAATGCCAGGACTGAAAATCTCCCCAGTGAAAGGCAGGTAGGAGGTGCCATAACCTCCAGCCACCACACATACAGTCCTGGCAGGAGAAAGCCCAGACCCGTCACATTTTTAACAGGCCTGAGGATTGTTGGTTGCAGTGGAGTTGTGAGGCTCCAGGTGAGCTTAGCTTAGCTGCCTGGGATGTAAGCTTTTGGGTTGAAAAATCCTTCATCAGACTGAGGAAGCACCTGCAGTTGGTTTGTGAGCTGTTCCTGGATGGAAGGAATGGTAAAGAAGCCAGAGTCTGGTATGCAATGCAGGCAAGAAAGCCAGTCAGTGAAAACGTAAATGGAGGCATCGGGGGTGAGGGACAGGCTGGGGTGGGGAGAGGGGGGGAAGGGGGATGTAGCAGCACAGGTGAAAGTGCAGAGGTGCCTGGGGAGTCAGATGTCCGGCGGGTTGCAGTGTGTCAGCATTCTAGTGTCTAGATTGAGTCCATGAGTTTCTGTATGTACCACCTAGCAGGCTGATGAAGTGAAGTTCATAGGCCCGGCTGTAAAAAGTGGTTTGTAAATTCCCGTTCAGAATCAGGCCTGAGAGACTGGAGAAAGTGTGCTTTTTTTTTTGTAAAAAAATGTGGCCTCCACAGGTAGTTGGGTATTGTTATCTTTGATAGATTCTGGTGGGAAGTTTGTGGGCGTACTGGAGATAGTTGGCAGGTTTTGTGTTTTGAGCTGTAGGAAGTTGGCTTCACTTCTGGTGATGAAGTTGGGTTAGCAAGGTTTGGTGCTTGTTTGAATTCACAAATTGCTTTCTTCCCCTTTAAGACAAGCACATCAGTTTTAGAGGGCTGATTTTGGAGAAAAAGTTGTATGTGGTGTGTGAGTACATACAATATTCTGATAGACTGAGATGCACAGGATGGATTTTCTGTGAATCAAATGAACAGGAAGTCTTCAACTGTAACTGGGGCAGGACATATCTAAGATCTACTGAATCAGTTTCTTACTTTTAAAATCCAGTATCTGTAGTTGTTAGTGGATTTGTGTTGCATTTTACTCTGTCATTTGTTACTAGACATTTAAGAGGTATTTAAAGTATCAATACTCAGTTTCTTCCTGAGTAGAAATCACTGTATTTTTAAAATGCTGTGCAATGGCATCAGGTTTTATTGATACATCTACGCACACACCTCAAGCAGTTTCACTGGTGTTTTCTTCTTTCATATCTCTCAGAACAATAAAACAAAACAAAACCTTCATCAAGAAAATATGCAGAAGTAGAAGCACTGTCATTTTGGTTGGCTGGACCTTTGACTAAATAATTTTGATGCATAAATTTGAAGTGAAACGTGCAATTTTTGCAGTTTTTAAAATGCTTGACTTTGGCACTTTCGGATTCTCTTTCAGCTGCTCTTTTGGCATACCAGCTCCAAAAATGATTGTTACTATTGCTTTCAGTTTTAGCCATGGCAATTTCCACTGTCACTGCAAGCCACTGATCCATTGCTTCTGTCCACAAATATAAGCCTATCTTGGAGCTTCTAGACAAATATGACCTAGCTCATTAAGAACACTTTTACACATGCTCTGGTGGTGAGGGAGTGTGTGGAGGGGTGGCGGCACTTTAATTAGAATGCCTTTGAAAGCCACTTTAATTAAAGTGCTGCTGGGTCTCCTGTATCAGCATCCCCAAGCTTAAAAATGACAATGAGGAGCTTGACCTCAAGCTCATTTAATGACCTTCAATTCAATGATCCTCCCTGCCGTTTTTAAGCATGATACACAAGACACAGCGGGCTGCTGGAGTGTGGCAATTACTAAGGTGCCCCAGGGAGTGACTAGGAATAATGGGTATAAACTAATTGAGAGTGGATAGTCACCTGGCTGGGGTCATCTGACTTCAGTCCTCGGTCCTTTTTCCTGCCAGGGGCAGGGGCTCAGACATGATGATCCATTGTGGTCCCTTCCAATTCTACAGTCTATGAATCTATAAATCTATGACTGGCCTATGCACAGTCCTTCAGGCCCCCACAGACCCTACTCTACATGGCCTCTGGCTCGCTGTCCCACACCAGGCCAAACTAAGCCTCTGGCTCCTCTCTGGTCCACTACTCAACCCCTCATTGGGGCCACTACTCTGCCTGCCACAACAGGCTATATATAGCCCCTGGACTGAAGAGCGATAGAATTTATCACTAGTGCTTGGTGAAAAATGACTTCTGATCAAGGAAGTAAAATGTGTAAATAAAGCTTCATATTTAAAATATAATATCTTTTCCAGCCATTCAGTTGTCCCAATAAGGTATCACTCCAAAAAAATATCCTTGCCTCTCACAAGTGCCACATAGCCATGCAGGCCAGGTATAGACGTTATAATTCGAGCAGTATAAGGGATTGGAAATGGATTTATACCCATAACAGAAGTTTGGCACAGACCCTTGTTTAAAAATGCTGCAACCTGGTTTAAGATTTCCTCCCTCCCACCCTCCCTCCCCACCACAGCTGCCAAAGGGAAAATGTATGTTTTGTTAGCAATAAATGTAAACTATACCGCTTACTGAAAACTGTATAACTTACATCAATTCAGCCTTGGGCTTTCTGAACATCTGTGCCTAGATGCAAAAGCTAGCATGGTGTATTAGAAAGAGTGCATACACTCTTTTAGACAAAATCATCAGTATGCTCTAATATTTGCTACTTAGTCATTTCTTGATTTTTTTCTGCAAGACATATGAACTTTCCTGAAATTTTTTACATTTTAGCAATAATACTGTCAGCTATTTTGTATGTCAGTTGTGTTATTTTGATTAGTCTAATACCATAAACTCTTCTTTCTTTCCAATAGTTACACGGTCTACCCTCTACCCAGAATCCACATGTGGTTCTGTAGTCTTTGCCCTCTGTAAACTGGAGACACTTCACTGCTCTAATTAAAAGCTTTGTTCCTAGGAAGATAATATCTGCTACCAGCTTTTTCTTCCAGTATTCACTATTACTAAAACAGAATTAATACAATTATCCTTTTGAGACACAGAAACTCTCCAAAAGCTTTTTTATATGCCACACAGTGAGACTTCTCTAACGTGCCCTTTTATTCCTTAGCTTTTTATTGGCAATATCTGACATACATTCTTTGAGCTTCTGAATCTTTTTTGTTTTATGCTCAATGTTCCCAAGAGTTCTATTGTTGCTGACAGTCAGAATGCTATGATTATATTGTCTTTAGTTACCTGGTTTATTTGCTGTCTTTGACTTGATGTATCTAATTGTCTCGATTAACTGGCTGAGCTCTATGGTCACTTTGTGGTAGTGATATTATGGGTAAGTATAGATAGTAAAAAGGCCTGAGGTTCAATCAATTCAGTCTTTGCAAGTTAGTCTAAGCTGCAGAGATTGAACTAGCAAGCAAGCAAACAGACATTCACTTTTGACTCAGGAAATGCAGGTGCAGGTGCATGCTTTTAGTGGCTCAAGCCAAAAGTCACAGGGTGCAAGAGCACACCTCCCAGTCTACCAGCTCTGAGGGTTTTCCTCGCTCCCTGCTCCAGAGGAGGGGTCATAGCCAATCCCCAGCCCAGAGCTAGCTGGAGGGTCTATCTGGCTGGGGAGGGAGCAGCACCTGAAAGGCTGGGGGGGAGTAACGACATTGATGTAATAAAAGCTTGAACAAAAATAGTTCTTTCTCTGAAGCAAGCATGTATGAAACACAAGGGAACAACCCCATGGAGTCCTGTTGGCTGTGATCATGGACCTCAAATCCCAGGGGCACCTGGAAGCAGGAAGAGGAAGTTATAAGCAGGGTTTTGTCTGATTTTTAAAAAATTCCCATTTTCATGATGATTTTGTGATGAAAAGTAGCCCCAAATCCACATTTTCCCATGCTTAAAATGAAACATCATTATGTGTATGTGTGTATGTGTGTGTGTGCGTGTGTGTATACACTTGGTGTTTCATTTAAATCATAGAAAAATGTGGATTTGAAGTTACTTTTGAAAACTGGGGATTTTTTAAAAACAGAGACAACCTGAATTCCTGGTGATGAGCAACCCTATTGCGTCCTGCTGCTGTGGGTCTGGACTGCAAGTTCCAGAGACTTCAGGGGCAGCAGGAAGAGAAAGTAAACACACAGCCTATGCTGGGATGCTGGAGGACTCTGATTAACTTAAACCAGGAATGGGTCTGGGACAGAATTTTTATAAACAGGCTTGACCCAAAACAATTAAGTCTAATAATACATTCAACCAGATTTATCTTAAACCAGTTTCAGCTGTTTTGAAACTAGTTTATGTGCTCTGCACTTTTGTTCTTGTACATGTTTAAACAAGTTTCTGAAGACTTAAACTGGTTTATGTGTAACTTCTATTCCTGACCTGTGTCTCAGAGCTTTACAACAACATTGCGACTTACACTTTGAAGGTGCTGCTTCTCTACTAGACAGATCACATTGCAATGAATACATGAAGCATTTTTAGTAAAGACAGTATAGCGAAGTAGAAGAGGGAAGGTATACGCTCATATATATATTTATATTTATATGTATGCACTATTACAAAATAAATACACTTCATTCCAAGCTAAGTTGCTTTTTGATATAAAAAGGCAGCCTCAAATCCCTATTTGTGAATTGATTTTCAGTTGAACTCTACCATTTTGAACTCATCTGCTCTTGATCAATATTCAGTACGAATATCATGTCATCTTTCAGCTGACAGCCTATGTCTTACTCGTTTCATTTTTATCATGTTTGTTTTGACTTTCAAATAGTTTTGAAATATAAATGTACCTTGTACCACAATTTCTTTACAGCATTAAATAATGAATACCCTCCTCAAATCTCCAAAGTGTCTAAGGTATGAAAACAAGGTATTGTGGAATAGATACCTCTTTTGATAAATATGGAAGTAGTTTCGTGTGTGTACTCACAGTTCAAAATTTGAGAAGAACTGTTTGAGAACATGCTGTCTTTTCGTACTACATGGTCTAAATCAGGTTTTAATTTTTAAAATATCTTATTTTTAAGCTTTCATTGCTTGTTGAACAATCACATACATGACAAATAATGGTGTTTTATACTTAGTTAAAACGGGGGTTTTGTTTTGTTTTAGCAGCTCTTGCTTTTCCCATCTGAACTTTCATCAGACCCTGTTTACCACTAACTTCACACACCTCTAGACCACATAATACCTTAATTATTATGGGGCTTTAAGGGTGCTTGAATGTCAATATTTTACAGCCTTACTGAAGTCCCAATTTGAGAGAGTTGAGCCACTTATTTAAATTAGTTCAATGAGTTAAGTGAGTCAGTTCAATGCTCTCAGTCCCATATCAAATACATACTTTTATCCATTTCTTTTTTCAAACCAATGGGGCCTCCATGGCTCTGTCAAGCTTCATAAAATTATATTGTAGAACTTTTGCTTTACTGCACTGATGGGCTTTTATTTTACCCAGTTTTATCTATATCCATCTAATTTCTGTAAGAAACCCCCTCGATAACAACCACAAGCCTCTCATCAGAACACAATACTGCTGTTCTAATAAGCTATTTGATTTAAAAGAGTCAGAGTTCTTGAAAGTATTCAAGGGTTTCCCCCAAACATCCATTATGTTTAAGACACAGGCTTTCTCAACAGAAACAGTGATACAATTATTTTCTACTAAAAAATTATTTGCAGCCACCAACTTTATATTAAATCACACAGCATGTGTTTATCCCCTCACCATACTATCTAGTTTTAATTTTATAGATTTCTTCCTACCAGGATTTTGTAACATCTATTATACAGCATAAAAATCAACATATATCATTTACCATCAATATATACCATTAAGCAAAGAAAGGAGATGTTATCTTAGCACAGGGACAGACAAAACTGTTACACTGAGTTTAATGCTGTGCGAAGAGCTTATCATTCATGAGGGCTGTGCGAAATTTCACTGGCTATTTCATTTCAACACTGTTTTGACTCATTTTGAGCACAAAACAGTGAAATCGAAATGAAACAAAGGGCTTCAAAACAGCCTCAAAAAAACCAAGGGCAGTCAAAATGTTTCAAGCTTCGAAGCAGCCCACCTGAGTTCCCCTCCCCAGCACTAGGATTGATCGGGCTGGGCAAGGGAACTGAGCTTGATCACTGAGGCGATCAGGGAAACTGAGTTCCCTTCCCCAGCCGAATCCTAGTGCTGGGGAGAGGAACTCAGCTGGGCTAAGTTACCTTCCCCAGCCCAATGGCTTGCAGCACTGGGGAGAGGAACTGAACGATGGGGCTCAGTTCTCTTCCCTAGCCTGATGGATCACAGTGCTGGGGAGGGGTACTGAGTGATGGGGCTCAGTTCCCTTCCCCAGCTCAATCAGGCTAGGGAAGGAAACTGAGCCCGATCGCACAGCCCCCATACCCCTCCCAGGGCTGTGGCCCCTAATCTGCCTGCTGGATGAGAGAAACCAGGTGCTGCTGACTGGGACCAGTGGCATGCTGGTGCCGGTGCTGGTGTTGGTTCCAGGCGGCAGCATCCAGCTTCCCTCCCTCATCTGGCAGGCAGATCAAGGGCCCGCAACCCCAAGGGGACTGCCACAGCCCCTGCAGCCCTCCCAGGGTTGCAGACCCCCAATCTGCCTGCTGGACAAGAGAGGCTGTTTTGACTTTCCCCATTATAGACTATGGGTGGAACTCGAAACAGTGGCGAAAAAGCATCACTGTTTTGATTAAATGAAACAGAGCAGCGGTTTTGAATCAAACGCAAATCAAAATGGCATGGTGCCATTTCGCAGAGCCCTATTATGCAGCAACTGATCCATTGTAACTCCATGTGTTTGCTCTAATTGCACATTAAGTAAAAGTTAAATTGTTGCAATAGGCCTGAATGAAGCAACTGCTTAGTTACTGTGATTTCTCCTCTCCAATTCTACTTTCAGCTTGGTCTCTTTCCTGGGGTACTTCCTGCATATATGCACAATGTCTTCTAGCATTTCTACCCAAAAATCTGTCTTGCTTTCTTTAAGGGCCAACTGCCTGGCTTCTTTCAAAACAGCAAGATTTACCCAAGACTTCTCATTCAAGGAGAGCAGGCCTCCCAGATCATCCCCTCTAGACTGTATTCACACACAGATTCATAGAAGTTTAGGGCTGGAAGGGACCTTTGGCCTGTCATCTATGAAAGGTACTGCCATAATCATAGCATTTGTTTTTTCTATGTTTGTGACTTTTGTTTAAACAAAAGATTTGCCTTTCTCTCCCTTGCATTTTTCCCACCGAACGAGGTCATACCCTTGTCCCAACGTGTGACAGTTTGGACTGACAAACCTACCAGCTCATTCAATTTAATAAACTAAGGTTGTCACTAGCTTCTTCCACTGTACAGCCCCCAGGTCTAGAGACATCGGTTTCTGGCCAACTAATAACCAGAGAGCTGTTTGGAAACACAAGCTTTCCTGATTTCCCACACTGGAAACAGGGGCCTAGAGCATTCCTCTTTTGGCAACAAGCTTCTTGTCACTGGGCCTCAAAATAAACTTTCTGCATTTGTTGGGCTATTCCCAGTGTCTCTTGCTAGTTCTACTGATCCTGCAAAAGTTGTAAAAGGACCACTCAGGTCTGTTGCTGCCAGAGGATCTTTCTCCCATCATATCTACTGATAGGCAAACTCCACCAGCAGCTTTTCTGCCTTAATCTCACTTTCTGGTCTACTCACATTTCCATCATAAGAAGGCAGCAGTTTGCCTGTTTCCCTAATCTGAGAAGGGTTTACTGCCACACCCAAGTTCCCTTTCACAGATTTAGTCTTCAGCAGAGTATAGGCAAGGCATCAAAGTGAACAGAGCTCTGCTCATCCTGACGTACTGCTCTTTCCCATCATTCTCCCTACTTCACAACCTACTGGAAGATTTTGCAACCTTCCAACAACCCTCTGCAGTGTCTTTCTGTCCCTTATAGGAAGCACTTCCTATCTGAGTCTGCTAACTGGACAGCGATAGCTGGACCCTTAGGTCTTAAAGTGAGAGACCATCCTGGACAGCCCCATTTTAAGGTTGCTTCTCCAATGATAGCCAATATCTCGGTTCTTACCTCAGTCCCCCTTCTTATTGGCAGTATCACAGAGGAAGAGTGGACCAAGGAAAAGTGAATGACCTATGCTACCCAAGATCAAAGAAATTAAATGGGGTTCTGTAACCAACCTTACAGAAGTCATGGCTTGCATTTGTCCTTTGGGTATGTATAACCAAGGTTATAGGCTATTGGTTCCTTCATTGGTTAAAGAAGTCTTGAATGAAGACGTAAGACAGTAAGTTGAACTAATCAATAAAACTCAGAGTGAGGAACCAGCTACATGAGATGCTGACTGTTTAGTTATTACTGCACAACTATTTAGTACTTTCATACACAAGTACTAAATGACTCTGCAGTTACTGGAGTTACTGTGCTGCAGAGTCACTTAACAGCTCTTAGGTGACTCTGACTGGGAAGTAGCTTATTACTACCATGCAGTAATGTCACATCATGCTTCATGCCATGCGATACTATTGTATAGTAGTAATGAGCTACTGCGCAGTCAGCATCGTGTGTAGATGTGGCCTCTGTGGCAGAAATTTCAAACAAAACCAGATTAGAATGTATAACTATTACCTTGTACAGGTCAGTCATGCCCCCGCTTATTGGTAATGGACTTACTTCATAATCATGAAAAATATCCTTTACCTCTCAACCTTCCAGATATCATTATTATTGTTACTCTGGCAGGGCAAAAAGTGACCAATCAAGTCAGGTCAAATCAATCAGCTAATTTGAAACCATATCTGACAAGCAACTTAATATGGAGGAAGTTAGAAGTAAGAATGAAGGCAGCAGTAATAAGATACCATTCCCATTGGCTGGCTATAAGCACATTTTGATTATTCCAAATCATTTTAGTCTTGTTTCTGTAATGCCAGTCCCAGGGATGTGATACTTCACATCTCATAATCTAGGAATCTTGACATTCATATTAAAGACTTTGGGCCTAAATGACTGCTCACTGAAATCAATGAGAACCCTTCCACTTACATTGTCAAGGACATGTTCTTAGTGAAACTCCATTGATTTTTTTATTGAATCTCGGTCAGTTTCTACCAGGTATAAGATCTGGCCTTTAAAACCTGGGGGTGCAAATATACATATAAGCATCTCAGAGAGTTCTAATAAATATCAGGAACATTGCAGATTTTGGAGGCACTGAACTGCTAGTAGCTACTTCATGTCATTGCCCCTAAGCCCACTCATCAGTTAGCATTTAGTAAAATCATCATGCTTTGGCTTTTCAGTCGCATATGTTAACAGAGTTGGTAGCATCAGTCAACTTCCTACAGAGAATGAAGAACCATCATAACTCATGGTTTTGCTAGCTGTGAGCTTCAATACAAAATATGTACATGTAACTTATATCTTGTAGCATTTGTACATTAATGTAAATTACACCAGGGTTTGGAATAGACCATCTTTCAACTAGCCTAAAATAACTACAGTGGCTGCTATTACAGGACCTCACCACTAGGTTAAAGGTGAGGTTAAAGGTGACCTCATCACTAGGTTAAAGGTGACAATGAAATAGCTCATTTCCCTTGATCAAGCACCTACATTGGGATAGCTGCAGACAGATAACACCTAGCAGTGTAAGTTAGACCAGTGTAGCGTTTTACATCTGTTGGGTTTTTTTCCTTACAGTAATTCTACACTGGATTTGAATAAATTATACTGGTGTAGGACTGTTATGTAACTGTTTTCATTGCATTGTTACAAGCACTGATAATACTAGCAAAAAGATGTCCAGTGGCCAGGCGCTGTCTCAGCAAAGGAACAAAGGATAAGCAGTACATGCTCAGCCTCTTTCTGCTGTCCTTACTGCTGGGTTTCTAAAGTGCTCAGCCAAGAATACCTCACCCCTGGAACACTAGTAGGATTTAACTGCTTGCCAATAAATTGCTTGTTCTGGGATGAAATAAAAAAAATATTTTTGTGGTATTATTGGATCTGTTATTTCCAGAAAGTCCATTTCAAAATGCCATGGTTCTTTTTTTTACAATTTAGCGAACTCCCCTTTAAGTTGAAAATGTTGAATATTAAAGTTGATTCCTATTGAGAGAAAATATAATTTAGGTGAGAAGCATTGCAACAGATAAAATTGGTAATGGATACACAGGAGACTAGATCAGTGGTTCTCACCCTTTTTTGTACCAGGACCCATTTGTAAACATCAATGGCCAGCCCTGACTCAGTGCCCTGCACTCCTGCCGTGCTGCCCCCCACCCCCAGGCCTCTGCTCCCAGTGTGTGGGGTGCGGCCTGGAGGCCCTCAAGCAGGCGCTCACAGGCTGACACTCTGACAACCTGCAAAGGAAAAGCCAGTTTCCTACATTTTTTCCTTTAAAAGAGAATCCATTTTTTTTAAAGTTTTTTTTGTGAACCTTTCATATATTCTTGCACCTCACTTTAGGGTTGTAGCCCACAGACTGAGACACCCTGCTCCAGATAAGCATCTATAACTGAGAGGAAGTTTCAAAATAGAACTCAGAAAATTTTGAGCATGAGGAATAAATCTCCCCACTACTGCAGTGTGACTTCAGATGTGTCTCAGGTGTAGGGAAAACTTTTGCTCTTCAAGCAAATACAAGCAGAACAACATCTGTGTCTGCTAACCATTCTTCTTGGTGTTCAGCTAATCAAGTCTGCACTGAAGCTTCTCTTGTGAACTGAAACCTTTTTTCAGGGAAAGAGAGAGGTATGTTCATTCTTTCATTTTCATTTTTATCCAATTTACACAAAGTTTTCTTCATAATTAGTCAGAAGGATTTTCAAGGTAGGTCAATATTTAAGGTTAATGTTAGAATAATTCATTATCTTAAAAATTGTTAGAGCAATACTCCAAATGTTATCTGCCTTCATAGACCTTGGACTTTTATTCTAACTTTTGTCAGATTCTAGATATTGTTCTATCATGCATCTTCCATTAAGACTGAATAATTTAGGTTCAAGTAAATATTGTATTTGTCTGAGTAGCAAGCAATATATACAGCATTTTGATAGATAATATTTGCACATTTATAGCATTTTGCAAATGAGGATTTTTAAGCATTATACATCCATAAGTAGATTTTGTCTGACCACAATATGTGTGGAAGGTAGTGTTTCCTTCTCCAGTTCTTAAATAAAATAACTGAACCACAGATTGGTAGCTCACTCGGATCAGGGTCATCCTTTTATTACTTGCAAGCTCAGGGACTAGCATAAGGAACTGTTGGATGTAGGATCCACCATAGTACAAATAATGATAGGAACCAATGAGAGCAAGGCACCTAGTTCCTGTTCCCTATCAGTAAGAGTTTGGTGCCCCATTTCCCCATGTTCTCACCAAAATTTAACCCTAAACACTAAAAAGTGCATATGTTAGAAATTAATTTGAGGACTATCGATGCTGACACATTCTCTGACCATAATCTAACACCTGACCCAGCTCAGGTTCTGATTCCAGTGGGATTCTCTGGGAAGTCTGATCAATATTATAGGCCATCTCCACTATTAAGCCAATATTTCTAATTCTCAGACTAAAATTCCTCCTCTTTCATTTCTCTCCCTGATTTTTGGGAGTTATAAAGCAAATGAGGCTGGTTTTATTTTTTCTTGTTAGCATTCAGATATTTTTCCCATTAATTTTTTTTCAGTAAAAAAATAGTATGATGCTGTTCCCACTGCATCATACTGAAGAGAGACCTATTCAGATTTCAGACCCCCACTGTTGCCTGCATTGAGCATAAGAAAGAAAGACACGTTTTACGGACTATATAGGAATTATATAAGGGATCTGACTAATGGGCATCATGTATCTGGCTAGTATAATATATTGGTGGGATTCTTAAAGGTAGTGGAAATGCAAAAAAATATTGTTTGGGTATAGGTAAGAAGAAATGCGCATGCCTCTGCACGACAGAATTTTGATCTCTGCTGGGAAAGTCCCACATTGGGGAGTATGTAAGTGTCAGAGGGTAAGTGTCATACACAGCATCAGACACAGCTTGGCAGACAAAATAGTGACTCATGGGCTCCAAGGTAGCATTATTTTTGATAAAAGAGAAGTACATGCATTAGAGGAATAGGACAGAGAAAAGGAGTCAATGGTGAAGGAACAGATTCAGTATAAGGTCCAGGACTTGTTGGAAGGAGACCAGTGCATTGATCACAGTCTTCTTTGCTTGGCAGGGAAAGGTATTAAATGTGTGGAGATGGGAGTTGTTTCCTGCTACAGAAAAGAAAAGAGTAGGTCAGTTGTTTGCAAACCTGTCGACAAGAGGTAGAAAATGGGCTGACTGGAAGCCATGAGAGAATGGGATGCAATGAGGTGCATCAGAGAAAACAGGAAACCAAGCGAATATTGCAACACGTGAACATGCTGAAAGTTTCTGTAGTTTGAAAGACTGAAAGGATTGTGGGAATTTCTAAAAGGGAGGAAGGTAAGACAAGTGCACCATTTAGCTATGTAATGAGAATACCAGAGAAATCATATAGTGCACTGGATATAGATATTAAAAAGTGGGTAAATTACAACTTAATCAGTCACACATTCCAAAACATAGATCTCAATTCTTTTTCAGAAACTGCTTGTCATGGAGAGGTGCAGTAACATCAGCAACAACAGCACAGTGCAGGAGAATATCAAGCTCTTCCAACAGATAGTTAACATCCCAATGTTCTGCTTTGGAGTCATTTTTAATGTTTTTGCTTTCTGGGTGTTCTGCTTCAAACTGGAAAAATGGACAGAAGCCAGAGTGTACATGATCAACTTAGTCATTGCAGACTCCTTCCTGCTTTTCACTTTGCCTTTTGTGATCTATTTTCAGTGGAATAACTATCCCAGAGATAACCTCTGCTTAGCAATACAGACAATAATTTTCACAAACTTTCTCATGAGCATCTACATTATCACTCTTATAGCAGTGGATCGATATATTGCAATAAAACACCCTCTGAAAGCAACTACCTTACGGTCTCCGTTGAAGTCAGCCACTGTCTGTGCATTTCTTTGGATAACTGTAGCAATGTATGTTTACTTCAAACCAGTTACCACAGAAGTGGAAAAACTTTGCTTTAAAATGAGCTCTTATAAACCTTACTACAGAACAATATTGTCAAGTATTGTGGGTTTCTTTATCCCCCTAGGAATCTTGAGCTTTTGTTCTATACAGGTCATCAGGTGTCTCAAGGAGAAGATAAATGCAAGCCCACGTGAGGAAAAGTTAACTCAGAAAGCTCTCTACATTATTTCTGTGAACCTGAGTGTATTTATCATATGTTTTCTGCCTATTCATGTTGCTGTGCTTCTTGAGTTTGCAATGGAACTATGTCAAGCCGCATGCGCCACACAACAGAAGGTTAGAATATTTTTGCAAGTGGCTGTAGGGATAGCACGTTCTAACTGCTGTTTGGATGCCATTTGTTATTACTTTGTAGGCCAGGAATTTAAAGAAGCTTCTTCTCTATTCTTGTATTTTAAGTCTCTGCAATGTAGGGCAAATCGAAGCCAAAGGACAGAGCAAAACACAACCATAATGACAATGTAAAAACGTATGATACTGGCAGTTCCAGAACTCAGGTAAGACTGTATTCCATCTATTAGGCATCTAAGAAAGTGGCATTGAAGCATCCAAGTGCAATCCTATCCCACCATGCCTGAGTTCCTGAAAAGCCATTATGATGTTTACTTTTGAAACACCCCTTAGAGAGAGACAAAATGCATTAGAGGCCTGAAAAATATTATTCATGAGGAAGGGCTGTAAAAATTAGGATTATTGTGGGGAGGAAGGGCGACATAGGATAAAAGCCATGAAAACTTGAAAAGTGATAATAAAGAGAGTGGAGAAACACTGTTCTCTGTGGTTCTAAGGGACAGGACTAGCAGAAATGGCCTCAGACTGCCACAGAGGAATTTTTGCTTGCACAATAGAAATAAATTTGTCACTGTGAAGTGGGCTAAACATTAAAATAGGCAACCTAGAGATGTGGACTCTATCCCTGGAAATTATCAAGAACAGGTTAGGCAGACACATGAGTGAGATAATTTAGTCCGGTATCATCCTGCATTCAGCAGCGGACTGGACTAGATGACAACCTGATTTCCCTTCCAGCCCTATTTTCCTATGATCCTATGATGTTAGCCTTAAAACAAATCAGAAGAGGCAATGAGGAAAATTGCATTTGCAAATATCCAGGGCCCTTAACAGGATGAGGTAATATCATTCTTAAAGAAACCTAATAAGAGGAAGAGGTTCTGGTCCTAATGTCACCATTGCTGTCTGATAGTCTCTGGCCCATAATGTCTGTAATTAATGCAGATAATAATTTTTAGTTGCAAAATGTGCCTGGATTCTGATCTCATATACTAGCCACACAACACACCAGGGACTGAGATGCAGTTCCTGTTGATTCAGTGCTGTCACTGAGATAACAGTCATGTTCAGTGTCTCCTTTCAATGACAGAGACTAAACACGATATACAGAGCAAGGTCTGTTCTTGCTTTTTCTGTGCTGTTCTTTGTATATGTAGGACTGAATAGTTCACTCCTATGCTGTAAATTGGAAAGACATATAACTATAGCATGTGATAAACTGGAAGGAAGCACAATTTCTTTCTTCCATGCAAGTGTCAATTAATTTCTTATACTGCAGTACATATATCTGTAAACATAAAACAAATGATGCTATATTGGAATGCAACTATCAGTATTTTCATCTTTCACCTTACTGTCGGCTTACATAATATGTCATACGCTATTTTCTTGCTTCTCCCAGGAAAAAAAATGTAAATTTGGAAGACAGCATCAGCCTCTTTCTGTAACCCTAATTACCATTACTGCTGGTCAAATACTGATAGAGATGGGACTGTGGCTCAGTTACTATACGTTTTGTGTTAGTTTGGTATGCTGTTATAATTTAAAATTGTTAATTGTTTGATTGTCCTTATAAATAAAGATTATGTGTTTTATACATAAAGATGGGGACAGAATTGTGTGAAAATTAATGAAAGATAAACAATTAAAAATTAGAAGGGATGTGTACAAAAAGTAAAGACATGATAATATGGTATCAGTAAGTGAATTTCTAAACAGCCTTGTGTATGGTCTGATGATTATTCTTCCACTGTAGTAACATATCTCAGAGCACGCACAACAATCTTGTTGGAGGTACATTTTGATTACAGATACTGAAGGGAAACAGAAAATTAGCCAATGCAAACAATCATTATGCAAATCATTAAGCAGTGGCATACCAGGTCAGCACTGTGACCTTGGTGGTGACTGCATATTGGACTACAGCTGCAGAGCCAGCAGCCAGGCCAACAGTCAATGTATGTATGCCCCCCACCTCTCTCCCTCCAATCCAAGTCAGCATCTTCAGTTAGTTTAATAGGAACACACACACATCCTATTTATGCCCTGTCATAGATTCATAGATTCATAGATGCTAAGATCGGAAGGGACCTCAATAGATCATCGAGTCCGCCCCCCTGCATAGGCAGGAAAGAGTGATGGATCTAGATGCCTATCTAACCTCCTCCTGAAGACCCCCAGGGTAGGGGAGAGCACCACCTCCCTTGGGAGCCCGTTCCAGACCTTGGCCACTCTAACTGCGAAGAAGTTCTTCCTATTGTCCAGTCTAAATCTGCTCTCTGCTAGCTTATGGCCATTATTTCTTGTAACCCCTGGGGGTGCCTTTGTGAATAAAACCTCACCAATTCCCTTCTGTGCCCCTGTGATGAACTTATAGGCAGCCACAAAGTCACCTCTCAACCTTTTCTTGTGGAGGCTGTAAAGGTCCAGGTTCTCTAGTCTCTCCTCGTAGGGCTTGGCCTGCAAGCCCTCAATCATATGAGTGGCCCTTCTCTGGACCCTCTCCAGGTTATCTGCATACCTCTTGAAGTGCTGCAGCCAGAATTGCATGCAGTACTCCAACTGTGGTCTGACCAGCGCCCGATAGAGGGGAAGTATCACCTCCTTGGATCTATTTGTCATGCATCTGCTGATGCACGATAAAGTGCCATTAGCTTTTCTGATGACTTCATCACGCTGCTGACTTAGGTTCATCTTGGAGTCCACTAGGACTCCAAGATCCCTTTCCGCTTCCATCCACCAAGCAGGTCATTCTCTAGGCTGTAGGTGTGCTGGACATTTTTCCTCCCTAGGTGCAGCACTTTGCATTTCTCCTTGTTGAATGCATTCTATTGTTTTCTGCCCACTTGTCCAGGTCTGCTTGCAGCTGTCCCCTGCCCTCCGGCATGTCCACTTCTCCCCATAGCTTTGTGTCATCTGCAAACTTGGATAATGAATTGAATAATGGAGGAATGTAGGAGCATGTTGAGCGAATAAGAGTGCTTTTTGCCAACACTTTGAAGTTTGGCTCCTGATTCAGATGTTGATAACACTGGTACGTGGAGTTTGGCTTGTGTCAAATTTCGGCTCATGAATGGTGACATCATTTACAGACTGGGACTGACTAATTATTATTTGGGGTTTGGGGCTTCCATCTTCTGGGTGAGCAAGTCTCTGTTTTTCTTGTTGTATCGAAACCCTGAATGATTGATTATAATGTGTATGATATAAGGCGGGGGTTGTCAACCAGGGGTATGCATACGCCACGGGTACTTAGAAAGGAAGTAGCGGTATGTGCAGGCAGGCAGGGATGGAGTGTGCCCTGGGGCATGATGGCGACATCTTCCCCTGGTGACTTCTCATACTTTGCTTCTTACCTGGAGGAGGGGTGTTCCAGGCATCCGACACAGCATGCCACAATGCCATTCCCATTGGCTGGTCACATGTGCAGCTCCACATGCTGCTGACATGCCTTGCATGTCACCCATCAGCAGCCTGTGGAGCCACATGTGTGACTGACCATGGGAAAGTGGCTCAAGGCACTGCAGTAGCAGCATGGGGTGGTGGAGGCTTCCATGTGCGTGGGGGGGGGGGGGGGGGGGGGGGGGGGGGGGGGGGGGGGGGGGGGGGGGGGGGGGGGGGGGGGGGGGGGGGGGGGTCACGGTGCATTCCCACACTCCACCCTGGCTGTGTTGCACTTGCCCCTGCCCCTGCCCGTGCTCCAGCCTCACTCCCTTCCTCACCATGGGGTCCTCAATCTGCACCCTCCCCACCACCTCTTAAAACCAAGATAAAAATATAAAGGGGTACATGACCTGAAACTTTGAGGCAGAAGGGGTATACTTGTTAAAAAAGGTTGAAAACCCCTGGTATAAGGCATTGGAATGGTAATCAAGGTGGTAAAAGGTACTCAGGAATGAATAAGGTGAAATTTCGGCTCATTTGATTGATAGTGGAGTACTGGATCCCTTACACCATAGTAGTCCAAACATGATTTCAAAATATCAGTGCTAATGCTTCTATGGTGCAACATCACTGGATGATCTGAGGGAAGATCCAAGATGGAGAAGAAAGCACCTGTACCAGCCAGCTCTAAAAAGACAAGTATAGTGTGCTTGGAGTGGGGTTGGGAATCTTTGGCATTGGGGGATCCTTGAAGGTGTTATTTAGGGAAAAGGAAGGAGGGTATTTCAAAAGCAATTTTATATATTCCCTTGACATTAAGTTTGCTATACCCCATCAGGTTCTGTTCCCACTGGAAAGGCAGAAACCAGTGCTCTTAGAAGCCTTGGTTTTGTAGTAAGATCTCAAACTGCCTGGATTTCAGATGAGGTTATTTCTTCAGCATGCTTCTTGTACTGCTCAGTTTGAGATGCTTTGATGTTGATTAGCTATAGAGAAATTTCAATTTAAAAAGAAAACAAAATACATGTTCTGGTATGGATAACAATGTTCAGAAGTGAAAGTCTTTGCTATTAATTCTGGGGATTCCTAGTGAACACATGAAATACTTTTAAAAGACTATAAGGCGATAAGAAAATTAGCAAAATTAAAGTTTTTTAACTCTGAAGATAACTACCCAGTGAAACTTCTGGGCACTTGGCAGGGTCTCCCTGATCTGACTTCTTTAAATCAACAGAGGCTAGTTCTATTCCCCCTATTAGATGTCTAAACAGTACTAAGGCCTAAATAGTATTTAATCCACTAGATGTTTTAATATGTAGGTGCTGGGAAGGTCCTGATGTAGATGACCAGAATCATGACAACATCCTATTTTCCTTGTGGAAACACATATGGCCAAATCTTATTTCTTTTTATGAATATAAATGTCATGTACACAGCCATGTAAGTGCTGTTCTTGGCACACATTTAATTTGGGATTCACCTCTGTGGGCTCAAGAATGCACACTTCAGAGAGCACACTCTGTAGTGCTGTGTTTCCACCAGGCAACTCAGTAGTAAAATAAAATCACACAGTTATAGAGGTGTAAGATGGAGTGAATCCTGATAGCTAAGTCTCAGAAAGCCATAACCAACAGATACTAGACAGTAGAAGAAGAGGATAAAGATCCTGTCATGTTTTACCCCAATTGCCCACTGTTGACAGCACTTGCCTGAGAGCAGGAAATCCAAGTTCAAACGCCATCACTGTGGAAGATGGGGTTGTTCCCAAGTTGCCAAAGTTTCCAACCAATCATATCTCAGTTTTAGAACCTTGGCCGGGATGAAGCTACCTTCCAATTAAATGTTTGTTCTTTGACTAAATAAAAGGTTTATATTCTGGTGATGTCAGTCAGAATTTTTGCCACTGGAAACTTCTTGAAAATGCTACAGCACTCTTGTCACAATGTACTGAACTCCTGTTTACATTGAAGACTAGGACTACAAAATGTTGATTCCTTGCTAGGGAAAACATAACTTGGGTGACAAAGCATATTATGACAGATTAAATTGATATAATGGAATCAGTAGAGGGCTTTAGATAAGGATCTGTCACTAAAAGGAAGTTGCAAAATACCAGCCAATTCATAATCAGACAGTTTAGAGGATAAATAGGACATTTCTTTATTACTGCAGAGTGGCTTATGCCATCCCTGAGCAGTAGGTGAAAAGGTTTTTGTACTTTTGCTCTGTGTACAAAATAAAAGCTATAAGAACTGCATCTGTGTCTACTAGCCATTCTTCTTGGCATTTATCAAGTCAACGTTGCACTGAAGCTTTTCTTGTGGATTAAAATCTTTTTTTTAGGTAAGTAGACAGAGGGAGGCAAGCTAATTCTTTCATTTTCATTCTTATGTAATTTGCAATATGTAATTAGCCAGAAGGATATTCAGAGTTGCTCAATGTTTTAAGTTATTAGTACAATAATACTCTAACTGTGGAACTATTAGAGTGGTACGTTAAATGTGATCTGTCTCCACAGACCTGGGACTTTAACCTTAACCTTTGTCATGTTCTCTTTGCTTGTTCTCTCACCTATTTTCCATTAAGACTGAATCACTTGCCTTTAGTTACCGGTCTTTTGTTCTAAATAACAAACATTCATACAAACATCATTCTGCTATAGAATAGAAAGAACATATTTGCATGTCTATGGCATTTTCCATGGAAATATTTAGGGAGTGACACAGCCGTAAGTAAAGTTAGTCATACAACAGTCTATGAGAGGGACAAGTACTGTTACCTCTATTTTAAAGATGGAATAACTAAACCAAGAGTCTGTAGCTCCGTGAGACCAGAACCATTCTTTTATTACATATGTGGCCAGGGACCTGCAGAGAGCTGTTACACCTAGGATCCTTTGATACACAAATAATGAATAACAGTATGACAGGTTTGCAAACAAGGAGAGCAAGGCACCCAGAACCCATTCATTGTCACTAGAGGTTTGGTGCCTAATATCCTCACATTTTCTTGAGAAATTAATACTAAAATATGAAGCACTGCTAATTTAAGGAACATTATGAACATTTAAGTTTGAGGACTGTTAATACTGACAACAAACCTGCAAGCTCTGAACAAAATTCCTGCTGTAGATCATGTTCTGACTCCAATGGGAGTCCTTAGATTAATTTCATTGCATGTTTCATGTGGCCCCATCACTGGGTTCTGAACAGCAAGTCATTCTAACTCATTCAGTAACAACGTCTTTCGTGATCTTTAGTTATTAAATCTTAAAAGCGATTTACTTCTATTTATCCATGCATGTAATGCAAATATATTTATTGCAATAAATTACTTTAAACAGTTTTAATAGATGACAGATTAGGTCTAAATTCTGCCATCATTCAAGCTATCATTGCTACTAAGTCAGTATTTTTAATTCTGAGATTGGATTTCTCCATTTTTATTATTCTTTCCTAATTTCCAGAAGGTGTAAAGCAAAAGCTGGTTATATATTTCCCTGCTAGCATTCAGATTCTTTTTCTGTGCATTTTTCTCCTGCTAAATCCCAGTGTCCTTGATGTTTCATGTTTGCTGAATAATTAATTTGCCATTAACAAGTCACTGCAATCCAGACTGCAAAGTTCTTATTTACATAGGGTAGCTCTCACTTACGTGTGTATTCGCATTTATGCCAATCAAGCTGCTCACCAATGAAATTAAGGTTGAACAGTGCATAATTTTGCACATTCACACACAACAGGCAGGATTGTATAAACTGTAATCATCCTGAGTGGTACCTCACAGCACAAACACTCACACCTGCATGGGAAATCAAACAGTTAATTGGAGAAAGGGGATGGGAAAAAATAATTATCGGGGTGTTGATAAAAATCAATGAATACAGCTCTGATTTAGACTGATTTCTGGTTTCTGCTGGGACAGTCCCAGACCACACCAAACACTGATATAAAAGCCAGACATAGCCCAGTAGATAGAGCAGTGACCATAGACACCAAGGAGTGCTTTTTAAGATAAAAAGCGGGTAATAGCATTGGAGGAACAGGGCAGGGAAGAGTAGGCAATTGATAGAACTGCAGTGTAAGATCAAGGAACTATTTGAAGAAGAATGGTGCATTGGTCACAGATGTCTTTTGTTGGTTGCTTAGCTGTAAAGGAGAAGGTATTAAAACTGGAGAGATGGAAGAAGTTTCCTGCAATATAGAAGAGTGGGTTGGTCATGTGCAAATCTGTTGACTGGAGGTAGAAAATGAGCTGACATGAAAAAGTTGTGAGAGGTTGGGATCTAATGAGGTACTTTGGACAAAACATGAAAAACGGGACACTATTGCAATATGTGGAGATACTTGGTGTGTCTATTCAAGATGCTTTATTACACAGTATACTAATCTACTGCACAGTAAGGTGTCACTATGTAACCATACACTTTATTACACAGGAGCTACTGAGCAATAGTCTATTGTGCAGTTTTCTACTACCTGTAAATACAGGTAGATTTACCACCAGTAGCTACTGCATAGTACCTTATGGTTACATAGCTGACTGTGCGCAAATTACTCCTGGTCAGCCCAGGCACCAGGGGATGAGAGAACTCACCATTCCCCTGGGCACCTGCTCTAATCACAGAGCTAGGGTGCACACAATGTCCCCTGACACAGCAGCAGGCAGCTCCCTGCCCCTGGCTCTGAGGTCAGAGCCAGAGCTGCAACACTGTCCCCTCCCACAGGCAGCTGCCTGCTGCCTGTTGCCAGGCCCAGCCCCAATCATGCAGTTGTCCATGGAAGGGGACAATGTTGCAGCTCCAATCTCAGAGCCAGGGACCAGGAGCTGCTTGCTGTGTAGGCAGAGGACATTCTCCCTGCCCCAGCTCCACAATCAGAGTAGGGGGTGGGCAGCAGGCAGCTGTTTGGGGCAGGGATAGGGGAGGAGGTAGCTGCCTTGGAGGTGGGACAGCTCCCTCCACCTCCCAGAATCCAGGCTGGCACCTGGGGGAAGCCCAGAGATCCCTCTGGCTGCCATATAGTAGCAGAGAGGGTCAGGAGTATCCCTGCCTTGAATTGCTCTCATCAGATGCATCCAGATGAGCATGCACATGTTTCTTGCAGTATCTCAAAGCCTTTTGAAATGCTACAAGAGGCACATTCAGGAACAAAAAGATGTTCCCCGTGCTGCAAATTAGCAGTGTGGGGGCAAAATTAGACCCCGGGATATCCAGCGGTCAAAAAATACCTTGGGTAAAAAAAGCAGGGCAGGTCCTGGGCTGTGCCGTGAGGCAACCAGAAGCTCAGGTCCTCCACAGACATGCTCTGGTAGCCAGCCAGGACATCTCTATGAGTGGCCCTTGACATGCTGCTGAAGCATGCTGCCTGCCTGTGCCACAGGGAGCTTGACCTGGGCTCCATGCCAGTAAGTGGGGGAAGGGCAGGAGGAGGGGGGAAGGGACCATGAGAAGACCCCTGACAGCCCCATCCCCTGCCTGCTCCATGAGCTCCCCCAATTGCTGCCCTGCCCAGCCCCAGCCTCCACCTGCTCCCAAGGCCCCCAATTCCTGCCCCTCCGGGCCCCATCCCCCTCTGAGTCCTGCCGGCACCCCGATGGCTGCCCCATCCAGCCCCAGCATCCTGACAATTAAAAAAAAAAGCCCTGCACTCATAGACAGTAGCATCTGCTGTTGGGTGTCACTGGGGCCTCTTGGCAGAGCCCGCCCCCCTGCACAGCACAGACCAGCAGGGGGCAGCAGGGACTGGTCCCAGCTGCTTAGCACCCACACTGCCACTGCCCCATTGCACAGGTGCAGCCTGGATTGGCAGGTCGCTGCATGGCTCCATGCACTGTCAGGCAGCTGGGGCCACTCAGACTGAGTAGTGCCATGCTCTGGGTGACATCCACAATGCTGGGGGGCTGTGCTGCACAGGGGGGGCTTGGCCCAAGAGGCCCCAGTGGCCCTAACAGCAGCTACTATTGCCAATGAATGCAGGGCTTTTTTTTGCTGGGGACAGGTGGAGCAGCCATCAGAGGGTCTGGGGATGAAAGCGGGGGATGGGGCCAGGTGGGGCAGCCATCGATGGGTTTGGAGGAGCAGATGGGAGATGAGGATGGGTGGGCCAGTCATCAGGGGGTATGGAGGTACAAGCAGGGGGGCAGAGACAAGCAAGGCAGCTATTGGGGGTACTGCAGGAACCGGCAGGGGCTGGGGCTGGGCAGGGCAGCAATCCAGGGAGCTGAAGGAGCTAATCGGGGTGGGGCACATGGGCCCTGCAGGGGAGGGTAGCCCATGCAGGAGCCATGTGGCCCCTGCTGGGGGTGGTGTTAGCTCTTTTTGGGGGGCTCTGGCCCCTGACGGGGGGCTGGAGCCCTTTGGAGGGAGAGTCCATGAGCTAGTCCCCCATGATCCACCCACACATCCCATAGCCCCCTACAGCTCTCCACAGCCACCCATATACCCCTACCTATCTTCCCACCCCACTTCTGCAAGCCCCATATCCCCTTAGCACACGCCCAGCTGCCAGGCAAGATGGCACCTGCTGACAGAAGCTGTGGCTGCAGGGGCATCCGTCCCCACATCCTGGTTAGTGAAAGGCTCAGGGGGAGCTCTAACTTCTCTATGGTAAGAAAACCAAAGGCAAACAGCAAAACATAGGTATTTAGAATTCATTTTATTATGATGATAGAGACATTGGTAGGCTCCCAGATTGCTTTAAAACTGTAGATATATACATAAAGTTGCCCAACTGATCTCTGTCTCTCTCTGTCTCTGTATAGTGGTCTTTTGTTTTAATTCTGGAGGCACGTTGATTTCAAGGTATTTTTAAAGAGTGACTTTGGGATTTTTGTATCAGGGATTTTTCAGTTTTCAAATGGGGAATACCAGAATTCCTGCCGGGGAGGCCAGTGGCAGGACACAGGCAGAGGAGCCTGCTTAGACCTAGCACCTGGGACCCAACTGGAGGTGGCTGACCTCCTGGCCAACTGGGGCCATGAGGACATGCTTTGACAGTTCAAAGCAGGCCACTATACTGGAAACATCTTCTAGACAATAGCTGCCCAGATGGCCAGGCAGGGGCACACGTGGCAGTAGTGCTGCACAAAGGCCAACTCTACAGTCACAGCCCACTGGCAGCTGGCCCAGAGGGGCAGATGCTTCTACTGGCTGTGAAGACCCCATTTGGGTCTGGCAGGTGTGCAGCAGGTCACAGCCAGGCAGCAGCCCCCACTGCCAGACTGCTGCAGTGGGTAGAGGGTGCAGGGAACTCTCAGGGCTGCTGCAGCTGTCCGGCTGGCACAAAGGGTAGCGTCCCCAGGTACCAACTGGCCAGGCCCCAGAAGCTCCTGTCTGTTTGTATCCCTCAAGTACCATGGACCCTAAGGCCCATCTGGCTAACTAATAGCCCCCTGTGTGAGGCCAATGGGTGAAAGATACAACAGAATTCTTGGGACAACAAAGGCAGAAAACAGGACAGCCGTAATGTGAAGGTCAAAGGGTCAAAACGTGAAAATGAGTGTGCCTTAGGGGGACACTGAGCAGAGCCCCCGGGTCATATCCACCAGTCCTCAAAGGCATCCGAAGAGACAGTGGACATCTCCCACCAGTGCTCTCCCGAGAGATGTGCACAGGTAAGTGAGAGGAAAGTGGCCTTGCAGTCTCCAGGCACCTTCCCGGCCAGCGCTTCCTTCAAGTACAGGGCCCACTTTGCCAGGGCCAGGAGGATGTTGACCAGGAGGTCCTAAGACTTGGTGGGGCCACACATGGGGTGACCAAAAACAAAAAGGTGAGGGGTGAAATTCAACCAGGACCTCAGGAGGAGGTTCTGGAGGTGGAGGGGCTGCAGCCTTGGATAGGCTTGGATAGGAATCCAAGTGATTCCTATCTTCCATCTTTTATAAGCTTCTTTTTTGGTATAGGAGGTTCACGAGTTCCCTGCTGAGCCAAGGGAGTTGCTGTGCCCTTTTGCTGCCTTTCCTCCAAGATGGGATGGACATCCCTTGTGCTTTTAAGAAGGCTCCCTTAAGAAGCAACCACTCCTCTTAGACTCCTCTCCCTGTTGAGTCATGGCCCCTTAGGGCCTCAACAGTAAGCCTCCTGAGCTTATCAAAGTCAGCTTTCCTAAAGTCAAGGGCTTCTGCATTACCGACTGACTTGCCAGGTTTGCAATGGATAGTAAAAGCAATCAGCTCATAGTTACTGTCTCCCAGCTTTCCTTCGATTTTTAGGTTGCTGACTAGATCATCCCCTTTAGCCAGTACCAAGTCCAGCAGCACTTTACCTCTTGTTGGTCCATAGATTTCTTGGGCCAGGTAGCGCTCACCCAGGCATGTGAGGAACTTTTGTGACCATTTGGGTTTGGCTGAATGCTCTTCCCATGAGATATCTGCGTAACTGAAGTTTCCCATGACAACCATGCACCGAGAGCATGTAGCCTCAGCCAGTTCCCTGGTGAATTTCTGGTCAACTTTTTGTTCCTGGTTAGGAGGTCTGTAGCAGACTCCTACCATTGTTGGGTCCCCTATGCCACGTTCCCCATGTATCCCCCAGAGAGTCTCCAGTCAATCTCTCTGGATGCCAATGTCACCTTGCAGGGACATGTAGCTTTTCTTGACATACAGAGCTACACTTCCACCCCTTTTATCTGCATGATCTCTCCTGTACAGGGTAAAGCCGTCTATACTTGTGGTCCAGTCATAGGAGGAGTCTTACCAGGTCTCCGTTATTCCTATGAGATTGTAGTCATTCTTGTTTAGTAGAAGGCCCTAACTTGAAGGAAGCAAGTTTATTTCTTCAGTGAAAGTGTCTATTAATTTCTAATACTGCAGTAAATGTGTGTGAAGGTAAAAAAGCAATGTTGTACTGGGATACAAATACTGATGTGTACCCGTTCCAAAGTATAATGCTTTCTAATTTGACAAATGCTACTTTCCTTCTGCCCCAGCCAAATAATAAATGTGAAGGATGTAGTTTACATCCTTTTTTTTCTGCTTGTCTAAAGACCATTAGCACCAGTCAGAAAATGATGTATATAAGGATATGGCTCTGTTATTTTGATATTAAGCTTGTGTTAGTTCAGTACATTTTTACATTTAACAACTATCAATTGTTATATTGTAAGTATCAGTTAAGAGTATGCATTTTTAAGAATGAAAGCAAGATGGGGAGTGTATTATATGTTGTTAAAATTATGGTAGTAAAAGAATGATATTAAAACTGTGACAGTCCAGAAATTATGCAAGGCAAGAGTTTCTTATGGTTGTATCTTTATTTGACCAACTATATAGTTGGGATAAAGTTAGATAAGCTTTTGGACAAAAAATAGCCTTGCATTCAAGGCTCCCCACAAAAAACCTGCACGTCTTATTTTTATCTCAACTTCAAAGTTGATCCAGTAAAAGATACCACCCTAAGAATCCTTGTCACTATTCAAATTAGTAGGTAAATGATGAAAATGAGAAGTTAAATAGTCATACCTGTAAATGTAAGGATGTGGGAATGAATGAATTTCTAGGAAGCTTAGTAACAAGATTCTAGATATATTTGTTAGACTCTGTCACCTATAAATGGAACAGTAGTAACATACTTAATAAGCCCTCCCATCTTGCTGTTGCTATTTCTAGATTACAGACAATGACAGCAGTCAGAATACTACCCAAGACAAACTGAAGTAGACATTGAGTAATGAACTGAGTGAACAGGGCAAATGCAAGCACTTTTTGCCAACACATCAAAGTTTGGTTCTTGATTCAGACATTGACAGTGTTGATGTGTAGATTTTGGGCCTGTGTTCTATTTCTTTTCCTTAATGTTCAGAAAGGTAAGGAAAAGAGTTTTTAGACAAGTTCTGGTAACTTCTTGTTTGGGGTTTGATGCTTCTGTCTTACAGTGAAACAAAACACACCTCTTCCTGTTTTGTGCAAGCCCAGAATACTTGACTCTCTTCTATGTTACAAGCCATTTAAATGTCAAACAGGGTGGTCAGTAGAACCTGGAAATGAATGAGGTGAAATGCACGCTCATTTGTTTGAAGTAGTAACAGCAGGATCATCACAGTGCTGCAGTCCCATGCTGGTTTCCAAACAGCAGTACTAAAGTCTGCAAGCTTATGCTTCTATACAGCAACCTCCTGGGATGCCCTGGGTGCATTGTGACCCACTGTCTTTAAGGAGATTTTCAGCCCTAGAGCCATCTGGTGAAATTGCTTGTATGTCTCAGCCTTTACTTTATGCCCCCTGAAATTCGTGAGGTATGCAAAGCACTTCAAAATTGAAGTAACCAGAATGAAGATCCAGGATGGGGCAGGAAAAAATTGTGCCAGGCAGCCATAGAAATCCAGCAATAATGAAGGGTGAGATGGAGTGTAGGGGAAGTGGGGGGCAGGTGTTTGTGATTGTTGGTGTGGTGAGAATGCTATTTAGTGCAAGGGAAGGAGGATATTTTAAAGGCAATTTCAAATTTAGCCCTGACATGAAATTTGATACACCCCTCAGATTCTATCCCCACTAGAAAGGTAGCAACCAGTGTTCTAGAAAGTCTTGATTTTGTAACAAGATCCAAAACTGTCTGGGTTTTGATGGGGGTTGATGTTTCCTGGGGAGGATTTGTATTGTTCACTTTGAAGCTCCTTAGTGCTAACCAAATGCATAGAAGTGGAGATTACAAAAAAAAATTCCTGTGTTAATAAAAAAGGGAAATAAAGCCTTTGCCTTAATGAAGCCAAAATTTCACACCCTAGTGAATACATAAAATACTTCTAAAATACTAAAAGAAAAAGGAAGAATTAGAAAGAACTAAGCTTTTTGTGGTGAAGATAACTGGCCACTGGAATATTCCCTGTGACCTTGGTAGATTCTCCGTTACGTGACATGTTTAGATCAAGATCAGATGCTGACTCCTGGTCCACCTATTAGATGTCTACGTGCTACTAAAGACTAAATCCTATTTCACGCACTAGATGTCAGATGTCAAGGAGTTGGAAAGTCCTAATGGAGAGGATCAGAATCACAATAGCATTTTAATTTGCCTGTGGAGGCACACAATCTTGGTATTCCTTATGCGCCTAAGGGGCGTGTACGCAGCCATACCACCACTGTTTTTGGTACTAACGTGCAATTCAGAATTCAGGTCTGTGCACTCAGACCTATACACTCCACTGAGCATTTTCAGTAAGGCTGTGCTTCCTCCAGGCAGCTGAGTAGTGCAAAAAAATCACCTGTTAAACATTTCATAAAAGCCACAACTAATAGGTGTTAAACATAAGAGGAGGATAACAAGCCTCTCACATTTTAGCCCCGAAGTCTAGTGTTCAGGGCACTTGTCCTGGAAATAGAAAAATCAACTTCAGGCTTTGCTGCCTATGAAGGATGGGGATTGGTACTGGGTTGTTAAAACATCCAGCCAATAATACTTCAGGTATGCTAGTAGGAATGAAGCTGCTTACCAATTAAATGGTTGTTCTGTGACTGTATAGAAGGTTATCCAGGTTGTAGCCACATTGGTTACAAATAGGCAAAAAGGAAGATTTACAGAAATAGAAGGTTTGCATTCTGGTTATGCCATTGTGCGAAACTAATTTGAAATGGTATGGGTTTTCTTCCACCATTTACCTAACTTCCCTTTAAGTTTAAAAGTTAATACTAAATTTCCTTGCTGGGAAAACATAATTTATGTGAAAATTGTATGGAGGCAGATGAACTAGAAATAATGGAATCAGTAGAGGGCACTAGATACACATCTCTCACCAAGAGGAAGTTTCGAGCAGGCAAACTGGACAGTTTATGGCTTAAAAGGGTAATTCTGCACTGTTGCAATGTGGCTACAGATATGTCTGAGCACTGAAGAAAAGACTCTTTAGACTTATACTCTGCAGAGAAACCAAGTTCAAGCAGAACAGCATGTGTGGCTACTAACCATTCTCCTTAACATTAGATAAACAAGTCTGCACTGAAGCTTTTCTTGTGGATTAAAGCCATTGTTCAGAGAAAGAGAGAGAATCAAGTAAGTTCGTGCTTTCATTTTTATTCTTATCTAATTTGCAGTTTTCCTAGTATTTACTAGGAAATAAGAGAATGGGGCTGTTAGATGTAGGATCCATCACAGTACAAATAAAAACAGTAACACAATATTTGGAACCAGAGAGTGAGGCACCCAGATCCTTTTCCCTGTCAATCAAAGGTTGGTACCTAATTTTCTTAGGTTCGCTTGAAAATTGAATCCTAAAATACTAAGCAGTGCTAATTTTAGAAACATTGTGAACAATTAAATTAGAGTACTATAAATACCAATGACAAAACTACAGCCTCTGAACCTAATCTAATATCTGATCCAGCCCATGTTCTGATTCCAGTGCAAATCTTTGGATTCATTTTCTTGTGTGCTAGTCTGGCCCCTTTCTTGGCTACTAAACAGCATTATGCAGCCATGCTATCTTCAAGAAAGTTTAATTATTAATTCTTAATAGCAGTTTTATACAACACTGTATTAAATATAAATGTATATATATTTGCTCTAAATTACCACAAACATTGTCTAATGGACTACAACTTAAGTCTGATTCATTCACTAAGTTATCATAGCTATTAAGGCAATATTTTAATTATGAGATTAGGTTTTCTCCTATACTCTTTCCTCATTTTGGGAATAGTATACAGCAGAGAGAAGCCAACCTTTTTAGCAGGTGTACTACAAATTAGCCTAACACCTTCCCTGAGAGCCACTCCAATCCCCTTCCCTTGCCCAGTCTGCAGCTCTGCTTCCTGCTTACTTCCCTGCACTCCCTGCCTGATCTGCTACTTTGCTTTCTGCTCCCAGCCCTGTTTGTCAATGTGCTCCAAGCTCCCTCCCCAGTCTGCCATGTATTACACACACAGGATGCCCACACTACTTATGGCACTTGTGCTGCAGGTTGGCCATCCCTGTTATAAAGAATGAGGGTGGTTTAATTTTTTACTGTTATCATCCAGGTTCTTTTCCTGTGATTTTCTCTTCTGCCAAAATCTCGTGTCCCCCAGTGTCCATGTTTTGAAAATATTTTTCTTTTTGTCAACACGTCATTGATATCCAGACTACATAGGCCTGATTTGCAGTGGGGAGCACTCACTTCTCTGTGTAATCCCATTTGAGGTCATTTAAATGTTCACCAAAGTGACAAAGGTTGCCTAGTACATCTTTTTGCATATTCACTCATGCAATGCAGGATTTTGCAAACCTTCACCAAAAGAACATAAGAAGTGTGGAGCTGGGTCAGACCAATGGTCCATTTTGCCCAGTATCCTGTCTTTGACAAAGGTAGTGAATGATTTAGAGAGAGATGGACAGGGTATATCTAGAGTGGTCTATCTCTTGTCATTTTCTCCCTGGCATCCGTGTCCTTGGTTTAGAGATGCCAGAGAAACAACCCTGACTACTCTATTTAATAGCTAGTAATAGATCTATCCCTAAGCCCTGGCTCACCACCCTGAATTGGCATCCCATGATAGAAACTTCAAACTGAGAAATCAAAAGGAGTCTTATAATAAAGTCCTCCTCAGTGTGAATAAAGGAGACAGAATCTGGCTCTTGAACATTTAAGGCCACATTTTGATGTTCCTCCTCAGCATCTGCCTAAGTAAGCCTCCAGTGGGCAGTGCTGGCGATGTTCTTTTCAAGCCTGTTTCCTAATCATAAGGCCAGTATATCATGCTAAAGATGGGGCTATTCCACATTCTGCACCCCCACTATTTCCAGGGGTGAGGACAAGAAAATCTGACACATTTTATGGATCATACCTAGGAATTGGTTAGCCTGTGCAGCAGAGTGAGTAATAAAATGCTGCTAGATGTTTTGAAGGCATGGCTAATTGTTGATAGATAGAAGAAACATGTGATCCTCTGCTTTAGACAGGCTTCTGACCTCTGTGGGGAGGGCCCCAGACCAAGCAAAACACTGCCTATCCATATCAGACAGGGACTGCCTAGTAGCATAAGGAGGGGGCTCAAGAACAGCAGCCGCTGGTGCTGCCAGGCCACCAGCATCTGCCCAGGATACAGATCATTGCAGTTATGTTGCTATGCCCAACAGACAGAATAGTGACTTGATAATTATTAATGATACTAGAATTATTTATGATACTAAGGGTGCTCATGCATTGGATAAAGAGGGCAGGGACAGAAGCCAAGTGGTGGTTAAACATTTGTGGTGCAAGATCAAGAACTTCTTGAACAGAGTGTGGTGCACTGGTCATAGACTGCTTTGTTGCTCATTTAGCACTGAGAGAGAAGCAGGCATTAAATGTGTGGATATGGGAGCAGTCTTCTGCCACAAAAGAGAGGAAATGGGGTTGGTCATTTGCAAACTTGCTGACTGGAGGCTACAGGAGGATGAGATCTGATGAGAACACAGGAAGGAGAGAATAAGGGCAGGTCCTGTCAGACCAACCTGGTCACCTTCTATGACCAGGTGACCAAATCCATGGATGAGGGGGTCCCTGTCGACGTAGTCCTTTTAGACTTCAGGAAGGTGTTTGACACGGTCTCTCACCCCATCCTCATTGAAAAGATGGGGAGCTGTGGCATTGACCCCTACATGGTTGAGTGGGTCAGAAACTGGCTGACGGGGAGCTCCCAGAGTGGTGGTGGACGGGTTGTACTCAACCTGGAGAGATGTTAGTAGCGGGGTTCCCCAGGGCTCAGTCCTCGGGCCTGTGCTGTTCAACATCTTCGTCGCTGACTTGGATGAGGGGGTGGAAAGC
>JAGPOW010003476.1:260436-282935 GCA_030014935.1 Caiman crocodilus | reverse complement strand
CCGGTGCTCTTTCCTGCCAAGGCAGGGGGTCGGACTAGATGATCTGCCCAGGTCCCTTCCGACTCTAGACACTATGATACTATGATACTATGAAGAAGGTATTAAAACTGGGGAAATGGGAAAGGTATCCTGCCAAAGAGGAGAAAAGCAGGGTTCAGTATTGCAAATATGTGACTAGAAACCACAGGAGTATGAGAACTAGTAAGGTGTATCAGAGCAAACAGGAAAATGGGGGAATATTGCAACACATGAATATTCTGGAAGTGCCAGGAATGCAAAGGAGAGAAGTGTGATATGGTCTGAGAAAGGAAGACAATTTTGCTATGTAATTATCTACCAGAGAACAGCTGTGTCACTACTACTGATTATCCAGTAGCTTTTGTGAGGGTGCAAAGAGAAGTGACAATTTTTGCCTGATCTGGCCACAGAAAGCAATTTATAGTTGTGGCCAAACACAAGTGCACAGGTGCAAACTGCTTATAAATGGCCAAGTGAGTGAAAATCTGACCCCTCATTGCATGAGGTATTAGATAAAGATGTTACAAAATGTAAGTCATCTGTAACTTGTGTTTGCAGAGCAAACAGCCTGTCACTGTTTTCAAAATGGTAGGGGGAAAGGGAGCAGAAGGCATTTAGTCCGAGAGTTTTTTGGTTCCCCCTGGAAGGTGGGGCAGGTGTATTATAACCCACCTAGGTGGGGGGACTCCAATTCACTTGCCCACCCTTCAGCACCAGCTGGGGAGCCCCCCAAAAATGAGCTCCCTCCTCTGCCTTTCTCCACTCCCATCCTGAAAACAGGCAGCACTGGCAGAGCCCTGGCCATTGCTATGGGAACCTGGCTGCAGGCTCCCAGCCAAAATTATATTCCACTCTCCCCTGAAACCAACCATAAACTTCTGCTCAGTCTGGGGTAATGTTGTAACTCAGAACACTTGGTAAAAATCAACTAGGAGCTGCACTTCTGTCTGCACCTGAATGTGCAAGGACTTTTGGATAAACTTCTTGTGCTTCAGAAAGGAAAAATCCCTTGAAATCTGCTCTCTGTGAAGACAATACTACCTTGGATGAGGACATCAGAAAAACCATCCAATCCACTAGGAATAAATATTAGAAAAATGATTAAGTCATAGATTAATCAGCAACATGTCCCTTCTTATATCTCTTCATTCTTCTTTTGCAGCAACTGCTTGTCATGAACACCTGTACCTACAACCCTAACAGCACAGTGCAGGAGAATGTCAAGCTCTTTGAACAGATTGTTAACATCCCTGTTTTCTGTTTTGGAGTCATTTTTAATGTCTTTGCTTTCTGGGTGTTCTGTTTCAAATTGGAAAAATGGACAGAAACCAGAGTGTACATGATCAACTTAGTCATTGCAGACTGCTCCCTGCTTTTCACTTTGCCTTTTGTGATGTATTTTCAATGGAATAACTATCCCATAGATAACCTCTGCTTAGCAATACAGACAATATTTTTCACAAACACACCCATGAGCATCAGTATTATCACTATCATAGCAGTGGATCGATACGTTGCAATAAAGTACCCCCTGAAGGCAACTATTTTACGGTCCCCATTGAGGTCAGCTGCTCTCTGTGCAGTACTTTGGATAATCATGGCAATATATGCTTACTTCAACCCTCGATTTCAAAAAGGAAAGGACAAATTTTGCTTTAAGAAAACATCTTCTGAACCCCGCTACATAGCACTATTCTCAAGTATTGTGGGTTACTTTATTCCCCTAGGAATCTTGAGCTTCTGTTCTATACAAATCATCAGGTGTCTCAAGAAGAAGATAAATGCAACCCCTCGTGAAGAAAAGTTGACCCAGAAAGCCCTCTACATTGTCTCTGTGAACCTGAGTGTATTTATTATATGTTTTTTGCCTTTTAATATTGCTCTGCTTCTTAGCTTTGCAGTGGATGTAGTTGGAGTTGTATGCAACACACGAATGAAGATTACAACTTTTATTCGCGTGGCTGCAAGTGTAGCAAACATTAATTGCTGTTTAGATGCCCTTTGTTATTACTTTGTAGCCAAAGAATTTAAGGAAGCTTCTGATGTGTTCTCCGTTTTTAAGTCTCTGCAGTTTAGGACAAATCAAAGCCGAGAGACAGAGCAAATGAACATGTAAAAATGTATGATACAGGCAATTCCAGAGCTAGGAAAAGATCTTATTCTACCTTTTTGGCATCCATGTAAATGATATTCAAATATTTGAGTGTGACGCTGTGACCAAATTCCTGAAAAAAACATTAATATGTTTATTTTTGTAACACTCCTCTACCTTAGTCTTAAAGCTAAGTCACAAGAAACAATAAAAAAAGAAAAGGGCAAGGTCACTTTTTGCATTAACCATTTTTCAGGACTTGAGTGAGATGGAATCATATTATACTTTGAGATACTAAATAGGAGGTATAACCTCAAGCCCTGATGTAAATACTGATGTCTAATAGTCAGTTCAATAATGGTTGTTAAAAGGATTACTCCTCCTTCCTGGAAAATGGAAGGAAACCTAACTATAGCATGTGATAAATCTAGAAGGAAGCTGTGACAAGTATTTTTTAAAAATAAAAGGAAATGCTGTACTGGAATGGAGATGTTTCCTTTTCATGTTGCAGAACGTCTGTATTATTTACCAAATGATTATTTTCCTGCTGGGCCAGTTAGGTGATACAAAGTAAATTTGAACGATGTTGCTTCAAACTTTTCTTTTCTTAGCCAACTCTGCCAAATATTATGTATTATGAAAGTGAATAAGTTAAAAGCAAGAAGTTAAATAGCAATCCCTATAAAATGTAAAGATATGAGTATTTAATATCACTGAATGACTATCTAGGAAGCTGTCATAAGATTCTAGCTATCTTGTCTATGGTCATAATCTGTTATCTTTATGTCATACAGTTGGAACATTCTACTTGACCAGCCCCAGTGGTCCTGTTGGGGCTATTTCACCATTACTGGGCACATCCACATGAGATGTTTAACTGTGCAATAGCATAGCTTACTGCTCAATAAGTGGCACATCTATATGTGCGCTCATATAATGGGCAGAAAAACCTCTAATCATGAGATATCAAATTTACTTGCAATTAGTTACTGCTCAGTAATGCACATATAGACGTGACCCGGGAGCAGATTTGCTCCCAGGCCATCCCTGTCACTAGACGGGACATCCTCAGGCTAGCCCCAGCACTCTGGGCTGGGATCCTCTCCTGCCTCTATGGCAGCCCCTGCCTCAGGCCTTTAAAAGCCTGCAGGCATTTTCAGTCCTGGGCACACCAGCAGGCAGCCTGAAGTGACTCCAGGCTCCTGTGTCCCCCTGGGCAGGCCACAGGTCTGGTGCCTCTACCTGGTACTGCAGTTACACTTGCCTGCCAGACCCATGCTGCCCAGGCTGCTGTAGGCTCCAGCCAGGCCTGGCAGCCCCCTGCAGGCAGCATCTGGCTGCCGGGCCAGCTCTACCTGCCTGCAGCCCACCCCCAGCAGTCTGTCCTGCACTTGCAGGTGCTGCAAGGCATTGCCTTTGCCACACTTTGACACTTTGTCAGTCCATCACTGGGCCCATGCTGGGCACTGTGGCAGCTGCCCAGGCCCAGAAGCACAGGGACAGGCTCAGGAACTGGCACAGGACCCATGATGGCCTCATGATTGCCCACACCAATGCCCACACCTGTGACTACTGTTTGGGGTCACAACTGATTGCAGGGAGAGACTGGTAACCTCATGGCGCTGGGGTGGGGCAAAGCAGAGGTGCAGTTTGAGGTCCAGTTTGAACGGGGCAGCCGCTCCAATGTCCATGTCTATGAAAGGCTGTCGGGCTGGATGCAGGAATGCAGGCACAACGAGTCAGCGAAGCAGTGCTGCATAAAGGTAAAGGCCTTGTTGGAATAGTGGGTTGCCATCATTGACCATAATCTTCAGTTGAGGAATGCCCATAAGTCCATGCTTTTTATGTGGCAACTGATAGGCATCCTCATGCTCTGGGACCCAGACGGCAACCATGCTGTCTACAGCAGTATGGGTGGCCTGCCCAAGCCTCCACGCTAGCCTGGCACCCACAGTGACACATTGCTGGGGGAGGGCACCTCTGGCATCCAGCAGCCCATCTTGCTGAGCTCCCCAGCTTCAGTCCCCACTAGCAGCTCAGAGAGCCCAGGCCAGTGCCTTCTGTACCAGCTCTGCAGCCCCAGCACCCAAAACAGGCATGACTGACCATGACACAACCAGCTACCGACAGCGCAAGATCCTCCCCAGGAGGGGACCCTGTCCAGGCACCCACCTGCTCCACCACACCATTTGAGAGCACCACCTGGAGCCACATGCCATCACCAAATGTGACCACATGAAGCCTTCAGCCACACCAGCCCCAGCCATGTGGTAAGGCCCGCACTGAGGGGGAGGGCCTTCCCTGCCCCTGCCCCTGTCCTCCACCCCAGCCCCAGCCCCAGCCCCAGCCCCAGCCTGTCCACAATCCCCTCGCCTCACATTCCCACCCCAAAGCATGCAGGGAAGTGAGATACAGTGCAAAACTGTGTCTATGTGCCTGAAACTAGGTGGGTAAGGGCCTCTTGCATGTCAAAGAACACATTAATGCCAGTGGTGATGTCCTCCACAGCTATGGGAGGCAGGGGCATGAAGCAATGGAGGTTGCAGGCCAGCCTGGGTTTGCCCCCAACATCATCATAGCTCAGGATCCCATGCCAGGTATGCAAGGATGCATGGAGCACCTGGTGGGCAAAGGATGAGAAGGCTTGGAACTGAGCAGACAGGGAATTCTAGGCACAGTTCCTGTCTCTGGAGCACAAGTGGGTAGAGGCGCTGCAGGAACAGAATGACATCCTGGCCTGGATACTTCTGGCCATGGATGACAACCGCTGGGCACCATTCTGGCCCTGACGGTCATCTTTATGCCACCCACTGCCCAGGCCTCACCCTAGCCTTGCCTGCCCCTTGATGGGCACCTGCTACCCAGCAGCAGGTCCCCACCTGGGCTTGGGAGAAGGTGCTGCATTGCCTCCAGCAGCCAGGAGCCTTTGCCCCAGAACCTACCCTAGGTCTAGCACCACCCCCTTGGCCCCTGGTCTGGGCCCAATCCCATTTCCATGTGGGTGTGGAGCCAAAGCTGCCTGCAACAGGGCCAGGACCGTACACCAGCCCTGCTGGGCCTCAGCACTACCTGCTGGAGGGGAGCCACCCACACCAGAGGAGCACCTTGCAGATATTATGCAGCACGCAGGCTGTAATGATGACCTAGGCAAGGTTGCCTTTGGCAAACTCAAAGCAGGCACTGAGGATGTGCCAGTATCCCTTCTGATAGCTGAAGGCTCACTTCATCAGGATGCAGGTCTGGCACAAGCAGTGGCTAAAGTGGGCCTGCTGGAGGTCCAGTTGGCTGGTGTAGGGCTGCATGAGCCAGGGCAAAAGCAGGTAGGCAGGGTCCTCAGTGAGGAGGGGCAGGACCACAGTGGCACCCAGGTATAGGTCTGGCATTCCCAATGCAAAGTGCCCATTCTCCACTAAGCGCAGCAGACCAAAGTTCCTGAAGATGTAGACGTCATGGGTCCTGCTCACCCAGCCAGCACTCATGTGCATGAAGGCTCTGTGGTTGTCCACAGTGGCCTATAGCACCACAGAGTGAAAGCTTCTCCAGCTGTAATAGGGGCAGTCTCTAGGGGGCAGAAGGTGACAAGGATGAGGCTCCCATCCAGGGCCCTGATGGACTGGAGGAATCATAGCTCATAGAACCCTGCCGCCACCACTAGGGGAGGTCATGCATGTAGAGCACAGTGTCCTCCAGCACATCTTGGAGGGTGCCACACACCTTCAGGATGGTCTCCCTGGCAGTGGCCTGCCCATGCCAAACAGTTGGCCAATGTACTGCAGACTAGCAGGCATGCCCAGCTTTAGTAGGGTGAGGGCCAGTCAGGTGTCCACAGGGAGAGGCAGCCACATGACAGTTTGCTGCCACTCCAGATGTAGCTGGAGCTGCTCCAGGAAGTCCCAAAAGGTGGCCCAGGTCATGTGTGAACGCAGGAAGAACTGGAAGTCTGCACAGTCACAGAACTATGATGTGATTGGAATAAAGGAGACTTGATGGGTAGCTCGCATGACTAGAGCACTGTCATGGATGGGTACAAAGTGCACAGGAAGGGGAGAAGAGCTGGAAGAGGTTATCTTTATGTAAAAGAGCTGTATGACTGCTCAGAGTTCCTATATGAAACTGGAGATAGGCCTGTTAAAAATCTCTGGGTTAGCATCAGAGGGGAGAGCAACAAAAATGATGTTGTGGTGGGTGTCTACTCTGTACTCCTCCTGACCAGGAGGATGAGGTGGCAAAGACTTTCTTCAAACAGCTAACAGAAGTTTTCTGATCACAGGCCCTGGCTGTCATGGGGGACTTCAATCAACCTGGCATCTGCTGGGAAGGCAATACAGCAGTGCACAAGCAATCCAGGAAGTTTTTGGAGAGTTCTGGTGACAACTTCCTGGTGCAAGTGTTAGAGAAGGCAACTGGGGGCTGCATTTTTTTTTTGACCTGCTGCTCACAAACAGGGAAGAATTGGTGGAGAATGTCATAGTAGATGGCAACTTGGGCAACAGTGACCACGAGCTGATTAAGTGCAAGATCCTGAGGACCTTGGGCATCTTTAAGAGTAGATTAGATAGGTACTTGGCTGGGGTCCTGTGACCCTGGCACTCATTCCTGCCATTGGCAGGGGGTCAGACTAGATGGCATGCTCTAGGCCCCTTCTGACCCAGATACTATGATACTATGAAAGGACAGCAGCAGAGTAAAGACCCTGGATTTCAGAAAAGCAGACTATGACTCAGGGAACTGATGGGCAGGATCCCGTGGGAGGCCAGTCTGAGGGGGAAAGAAATCCAGAACAGTCGGTTGTATTTTAAAGAAATCTTACTGAGGGCTCAGGAACAAACCCACTTGATGCAAAGGAAGAGTAGCAAGTCTGGTAGAAAACCAGCCTGACTTAGCAGGGAACTCTTCAGTAAGCTAAATCACAAAAAGGAAGTTTATAACAATGGAAATTTGGACAAAGGACTAGGGAGAAGTATAAGAGTATTGCACAGATATGAAGTGGTGAAATCAGGAAGGTCAAAGTGCAACTGGAGTTTCAGCTAGCAAGGGTGAAGGGTAACAAGAAAGGTTTCTACAGGTTTGCCAGCTGCAAGAGGAAGATCAAGGAAAGCGTGTGTGCCTTACCAAATGGGGAAGGTGACCTAGTGACAGATGATGCAAAAAAGGAGAGACTTGACTGATGTAACTGTAGTGCCACTGGGCCATTAACTTTGAAAGCTCATGGGGATTGAGATAAGTCCTGGATGATTGGAAAAAAGGCAAACATATAGTGCCCATCTTTAAGTTAGGAACTATTTAGAAAAGGTGGATATATATACAAGTCTATGATGCCAGACAGGATACACCCAAATGTGCTGAGGGAGTTGGCTGATATGATTGCAGAGCCACTAACCACCATCTTTGAAAATTCATAGCAATTGGCAGAGGTCCTGGACAACTGGAAAAGGGCAATTATAGTGCCCTTATTTAAGAAAGGGAAAAAGAAGGATCCAGGGAACTACAGACTGGTCAGCCTCCCTCAGTTTTTGGAAAAATCATGGAGCATGTTGTCAAGGAATCCATTTCTAAGCACTTGAAGGTGGTGTTTAGAAACTGTCAGCATGAATTCACCAAGGGCAAGTCATACCTGACCAACCTGATTACCTTCCATGAAGTGATGACTGGCTCTGTGAATGAAGAGGGAACAGTAGATATGATATACCTTGACTTTGGCAAGGTCTTTGGCAAGGCAAATTAGGATGTCACCCTGATTCTGGTCATCTACATCAGGACCTTCCCAATACCTACACCTTAGACACCTAGTGGGTGAAACAGGACTTAGGTCTTAATCCCATTTAAACAACTAATAGGTGGAATGTGATCCAGCCTTTGATCTTGATTTAAAGATGTCACTTGATGGAAAAAACACTCACCATCATTAGGTCTAAATTTAGACCTAAACCTCTCTCCAGCCCACATCTTGAATCTGTCCCACTGGGCAGCTACAAGAAGGTAATATGTGGGGTAAGGGGAAAAAGGGAAATAAGTAAAAATTGGGGGAAAATAGTAGGGGGATTAATGAGATGGGTGCTTTCCTGGTGAGGTGAATACGTCCATTCTAATCGAGTCCCTCCAAAGCAGAAATATTTCCAGTCCTATATGTCCATGTTTTGTAAGAACTAAAAAATGCTAGGTACATCAAGAGCAGGGATGGCGATTGTCTCACTTGTGGTCTAGTGGTCATGTAGCCCTGTGGGATCAGGCCAACTCTCAGGACGTCAATATTGTGCTGTTAGACAGGAGGGTGTGACACAATTGCACAAATATAAACACACAAATCAATTAGTTGCATACACACACACACTACCAGCTCAGGCACATACACATCCCAACCGGCCTAGGCATGTGCAAAGCTATCACCAATTCAAGCACATGTACTATACACCCCAAATGTTAGACACAGATCACTAATTTGTATATCATGCACACAATGCCATATATATATATATACACACACACACACACAGCCCACCTACACATAGGTAAGTTTCTAACTTGGATGGTACAATGTGTATGTGTGTGCTTGGGGTATCTGGGATACAGTTCAGGTGAGAGAGAGAGAGTTAAAGTGCTGGGAGTGAAAGTTGTCACAACCGGGATTAGAACCAGTGGACTACAGAGAAGCCAGCTAAGGAACTGAGGCTTAGGTTTACTTAAGATAGACTAGGGCTGGAAATTGAGGCAGACAGCTGAAATACTGGGGGGGGGGAGGGCAGATAAGTGGTGGCAAGGAGTAAACAGCCAGGAAAGAAACTGAGGCAGTTGGTGGGGAAGGGGTGATAGCTACCTATCCAGGCTGGAAAGGGGTCCTTATCCAGTAGGTGTTGTCCAGAGGAGGGTCACTGGCAGGGCCTCTAGGTGAATAGGTGGTGTGGTACTGGTCCAGATGGAGAGGCCTTCCCACTGGGTCTGTCTTCACTGCCCCTTTTATAGGGGCAGACCTTGTGTGACCCTAGTGACAGGAGGCATGCCCAGGCAGGGGTCAGCCCCTGGAGTACTGAGCATGTGTGCTCTATGCAGGGAATATGCAGTTTCCGGTATCTGTAATGGTGGGGTACAATGGTAGAGTTGCTGGTTCCATAGGGTCTTTTGTCTTTCAAATGCTGTTCCTGGGTGAGGTCCATGGTTCCTGGATGAATCAATGTGAGGTGATGGCCTGGTCATTACAGGCCATTCAGTAGAGGCCGGCTACCATTGTATTTCAATTATTCCGAATCATTCTCATTCATTCAGGAACCAGTTTACATGGGAGAGATCATACAGTTGCAACACAGGGGATGGCCAGGCAGAGGACACAGGATGGAGACTTGACATACAAAATGGAAACTTGACATGACTTTGGTTCACTTACAAACACAGGCCTAAACCATACAATATCCATATGACACAATAAAAATCAATATGAAAATGGTAATATAATATACAACAGTAAAAATCAATACAACCTAATAATAATACAATATAAAATAGTGGATATCCAAAACCAAAAATTAGCTACCAAAATAAAAATGTTAAAGCTTATCCTAAGTCTCAGCTTGCTTATGCTTGTCCATAGGAAATAGAGAGGGAAAGAAAGAAAAGCCAGAAATAACTGGGGAAGGGAAGGGCATGCATATCTATTATAAAGAAAAACTGGGGGTATTGCTCCAGTCAAAGCAGCTTGTTGAGAAGCCAGAAATATGACTGAAACTGCCAGGTGCTGGGTGGGATTGGAGGGAACTCTAAAGGAGTGGAAGACCTTCATCTCCAGTTTCTTAACCACTAAGCCAAAAGACATGAGGCCTTCCCTTGCCATTTTACTCCTGGTAGGTACTCAGAGAGGGGAACAGAATCCCAAACAGCACTTTAGTGCCAAGAATCCAGTTACACAGGTACATACATGCCACTAGGTAGGCAAAGAGAAACAGGACATAGCCTGGAGTTCTCCTGTACATACAGTGGGGCACGAGTACTTCGCTCAGTTGTATCCCCAGATACACACACCAAGGTTCCTTCTAAGCTGCATGTGTGCATGGCTGCATGTGATTTAAAATTTTGCCATGCGCTAACTTTTTAATGCTGCGTATCTGCCCAGAGCTGGGCGCAGAGTGCAGTGGAGGACACTTACTAGAGGTAAGTTCCTCACTTCTCATGCGGGGCAGGCAGTGGCTCCTCCTCAAGGTGAGGCAGGGGCAGAGGCAGGGGTTGGAGCTGTGGGCTGGTGCTGGGGACTTGCTCTGCCAGCTCCGAGGAACTGCTCCATTCCTCAGCCCTGACACCATGTGCCTCCTCGCTCCCGAAGGTTAGGTGGGGTGGGGGCTGAAACTGGGCCTGGGGGCTGGTGTGGGCTCTGACAGCTCTGGGGAACAGATACAGGAGGTATCAGAGGCTGGGAACTCTACGAGCTTCCAAAATGCAAAGCTAGCAAAGAGCCTGGACAATTAATATAGCACTAGGACATAGTCATTGACTCCACTAGCAAGCCCTTTCCCACACCATTCTTCCCAGCAGTGTACAGAGAGCATTCATTGCTGTTTCCTATCAGTTTTGATTATTTCAATTTGCAAAAGATTTTTATCTGTAATAACATCAAAGTGAAATGACTCCAGCCACAAGATGGAAACAACCCACAAATTACTGAGAATCAGTGTGCTGAATATTTCTTCCATTTACCATTAACTCTACTAATGATTTAAGTGTTCTAGTTATACCCACGAATAAACTGCTGTCTTGTGAATGGCTTTAGATCTAGAAGGAAATAACACTTTGCATCTCAATCTCAATTGAAAGGGAGGACTGTTTTAAGGATAAATTAGCCTGGTTACAATAAATTAACCTTTGGTCCATTTGGTCAGGAACAGACTGAAGCAGCACACTCATGAATTACTACTCGTTAGAGAGAACTCTCCCCCCCCCTCCCCCCCAGAGAGGAATCCTGCTTTTCCCTGAAGGAGTGCACAGTTCCTAACAGAGCACTTTCTTAACACAGGGAAGTAAAACCTGTTGTGGCCCCCACCCCAGGCAGATTCAGACTGTGGGCCTCCTTGTGGTCTGGATCCAGATCCACCTCTAACAGCAAGGCAACAATGGGGAGCAAGTTGCATCAGGGAGTTGCAGGAGTTAACGCAGCCATCACTTACCCTGCTGCCACGGAAACAACATGTCCCCAATGGGCTCCATATCCTGGAATTTGGTGCTGGGACCTGCCCCCAAATTCCCAGCCCCTCTAGGATCCCCAGTCTCAGATCTATCCCACAGGCACTGCTGGCCTAAGGCCTCTCTCAGGGCTCTCTCTCCACCCCGTTCCTACCCTGCCTTCCAAGCTTCAGACTTGCACTGGGGATGGGGGCATGGGAAATTTGAACACATCACCTATGTCTCAGCTTAGAACCCCAGTGTTATGGGACAGATCATGACTGCCAGCACCTTCAGGTCCTTCCCCTCCCAGAGAGTTGGACCATGGTGAGTGAGGTTCATGTGTAGGCTTTCTCATTTCCTGACAGGCAAACTAGAGACTTTGAGGTTTGCTTCTGGCCATTTACCAGGCTTTCATTTCCTCTTTTCAAGGACAGATACACACTTCCTCCAGTTAGGGATTTATAGTCATGTTTTTCTAGAGGCCTCTTGTATCATTAAGAACTGTGGCAGTAGAGACTGCCACTCAAAGGCCTTCCAAATAGTGCAGGGTGGGCATCTACTCTAGCCTCACAGTGAGGTAGAAGCAGATGAAGAGAAACCCTGTGAAGAAGCCTGTCTTCTGCCCCAGTGCTTTTTATGTAGTGTCCCCAAAGACTCCATATAAAAAGTGCCCAAACAGCACTGGGAGCACGGGTAATCCTTCCCACTCCACCTCATTAGAAGAGCAGTCGTTTTCTGGGTTCAAAGGCTCAGGATCTGTCTTGATTGGCCAGTCTCAACAGGGAGGTGCTCTCAGTCCTGCCTGGTCTGGGCCCTGATGATTAGGCTATTATGATGTGCTGTGGAAGTTCTGCGATCAACTCCTCACAGAGGGAGGTGAGCCTAAAACAGTGCTTCTTGAGAACAGGGGTGCCTTGAGATCCTTTCACAGGTGCCATGGGGTTCTGCACAATGTTAACATTGTTAGCTGCAGAAACATGATTCTCAAGATAAACCCAGAGTTTTCACAGATGAATCCTCAGTGTTTAAAAAACCCCCAAACTTACTTGTTATGGCCTTTCTGAGTTCTTTGCAATAGAAGAATTTCTCTAATATTTTTCTGAAGTCAAAAAAAAAAAGAGTGAAAAACAACAGTTGGTATTGTCCAAGGGGTGTTTTTTGCCTAATGAGGTGGTGCCTCGAATCTAAAAAGGTTGAGACCCACTGGCCTAGGATATGGGTCTCCTCTGTCCTGGGTAGGTATTCTAACTACTCCACAGCCACACTAACCAGCTAAGCAGAAGCTGGGATGGACAGAAACGTGCTGCCTGTCTTTCATGCGTTTTGATCAAGTACAATGCTAAAGGGTTTGTGCTGTACTTTGTACCTATAGTGGCCCTGCATTGCAAAGGCCTGTAAATTAACTTTGATGCCTCCTGTACAGCATGAGATTGCTTCTGAACACATGCAGTAGGATGAAACTTAGTACTATAAGGTATTTAGCCATATACCTGTAATTTAGGCTGCTACAGGAGCTGAACCAGCACAGCAGCAGTTAACTTGGATTCCCCGAGACTGCATATCACTAATGCAGTGAAAAGGAATTCTTCCTTAAGTTCAACCCCTATTCCACTTGCCTTGAGTTCCTGGAAAACTGGTAACACCTTCAGACTCTAGTAGAAAAATGTGATAAGGAGGAGGAAGACACAGTCACTTACTGGCTTTTCAAGGACTCAAGCAAGTGCAACAAATTAGCAAGCACTTAGACACCTAAATACCACATCCTAGCTGATTAACTGGAATAGAATATGAAAGTCCTGGGTGTCTTTCTAAAAGAGATGTGGTAGTTCACCTAAAAGGTGTGGCCTTGGCACAGGCACTGCAAGGTGGAAGGCTATGGATTGTATTTTGTAGACTGTCAGATGCAGTGATCATAATGGCTGTTATATTGCCTTTAAAAAAGAAAAAAACCTTTGAATCCACAAACAGCTCTTAAATAACTACTTATTCTTGTTTTATAAATATAATGTCCCAGAGTCCCAAGGGTCCTATGCTTACACTGTACGCTAGTGTACATTACTCTGGGATGCAGTGCAGATAATTAACTCACGTTAGAAAAGCAGCCTGCAAGCCCTTATTATAGCCCTCACCACTAGGTGGCAGGGAACAGGTACTAACCTGACTACCTTGACCAAAAGGGCTTCCTTAAGGTGAATGCTGTGAACATATGACATATCAAGGATCCATTGCATTCAAAAGCTTGTCTAAGTCTTTTCCAGTCATGCAGCTGGTCCACTAAAAGATAATCACTCATGAAAATCCTTGACTCTCGCAATGTAGATAATTATATTTTACTGTGTTTTTTTTTCTAGTTGTAGGGAACCTTTAGGCTGGAGTTAAGTGAGTTACTTTTCTATATGCCATATGTCTATACTACTTTTACACTAGTGTAAAGGCTGATTACATGGGTGTAGTCTGACTTATCCAGGTCCAAATTTTGCATTTTGTTACATCATTTAAACTACTGAAGCTGCTTTGGTGCTGCTGAGGGAAGACTTCAGGTCCCCCTATCAAATTTATCTTTTTGCAGACATTACAGATAACAGTGGATCCAGAAGGAAACTGCATTAACAGCATCACAGTTGCTAAGACTGTTGACATCGTTCCAGTCATCTCTAGGAGTCATTGTAAACAAGGATGCCTGGTGGGGATCCAGCTGTAAAGTGACCATCTGCACTGAAGCCAGAGCATGGGTGGCCAACTTCATTAGTATAGACTGTTGCCTTTCCCAATACTTGCCACCCACATATTGACAGTAAACAATAAATAGCTACACTGTGCTCAGCCTTATAGTGTACGTACACTCAACATATTCATACAAACACACACTATATCAACAACTATATTATCTTCTGCCTAGCAGTGGGCAGTACTGCAGTGAAGTATTCCCCAAAAGTAAAAGACGTGGGGCTTTTTAGAAAGACAGCTGTCATTTGTATCCTTGATTGGATGTTAGCTGAATGGCAGACAAAGAAGTTTAGAATGAATTCAACAGACTCTTTGAAACTGTCATAAATAAGTTCTTGAAATAGTTAAGTGCTCCTGTCAATAGATTGAGCGAGCAACCTACCCCACCCCTGAGAAACTAATGTTGCCACCTAATATGGATGTGCCCTGTGTAACTGTCAATCACCTTAGTTGATGGTTCTGGCCCATGTGGAAAATTCCATTGGCTTGATACATACGGCACTGCAAAAGTAGGTCACAGCAAGAAACTAGGTCACAAGGGGAAAATTCCGCTATGCCAGGACTCAGTAACTATATACCACAATAATGGAAAGTTACCAGCTTCGAAAAAGTTCCCGCCAACGGCATGCAGATAAGTGCACCACCATTGGCCGGTTGTAAATTATTCCTACTTAGCGGTTAGCTATTGGCTAACTAGCCATATAAAAGATTAAAGCAGTTTCCACCCAAACCGGAGAACTCCGTGTACACCCAGCAGAGAACTCAGAGGAGAATCCTGAGGAGAGATCCATGCACACTTGTCAGAGATCTCTGAGAGTACCTCTGAGACAGTTGGTGGCCTGATCACCCTCCAACATCTCCCCGTCATCGACCTTCTTCAGAGGTGTAAGTAAAATTTCATTTTGCAACCGATATGCTGTCTCTCCCTCTCCATTACTCGCCTACCTGATGATCCTATTTTAAGTAATAACACCACTTTCTGGACCGACTGGACCGGCTCTCAGAACATGGCGTCATGAACAGGATCAGAAGGCAATGTGATGGAGAAGAATCTAATCAAGTGCTGCCCCTGGCGCACTGGGGGGCACCGCGTGGACAACGCTGAGGAACTGTGGGCGCACATAGCCTACCATTGGGCATCTGGAGGGGAAGGAGAAAGCCTCCTGGGAGGCTATTTCTCGGTCCAGGGAGAAGGGCCAATTATGAAGGAGTGGAAGTTGAACGTGCCCCTGGAGTCATTTGGCTGTGTGATGGCCAGCGACCAAATCCAATTTAGGCCCATGGACACAATATCGTCCCTGTTCCTAGCGGGGGTGAATGCAAAGGGGGCAGAAGAACTGACCCCCCGCCAGAAGTTTGTCAGGTGGTACCTGAGGGAAGGAGGGGAACCCACCCCACCAGGCTAGTTCAACTGTCCAGCACTATTGCCTGGGTTGAGGGGGCACGAGCTCCTCAGTCAGCTGCGGGAGGGGCTGGAAACAGAAGGTCGCCATACAGCAAAATGGTCAGGAGTTAAATGGAATTAAGGCAAAATGATGAAGTTGTTGCTTCGCACTGTGTCAGGCCTCTTAAGGGAAAATGCAAACTTAGAAGCACAACTGTGCACGGTGGGCATGGAGTCACTGGAGCAAGCAGTGGGAGGCTCTGAGCCACCACTTGAAAATGGTGCCAGCAGCATGCAACCGCTGCCAGAAAACGGCACTGGGGAAATTAAAAAAGCGTGAGATTACAGAACCGCCCTGAGGGGGATGGCTGGCCGCATCACCACCCTCGACCCCGCCCCTCGGAGTGACACTGAATGAAACTCTGCCCTCCTGAGTGACGCCAAGCGGAATCCTGCCCCAAGGAGTGACGTCAAGCAAGAGCCCGCTCCCTGAGGTAGCGCAAGAGGAGAACCTGCCTCCCTATTTGGGAGAAACATTGTATCTGACGCTCCCAGCTGAGGGATAGAAATTGTATCCAGTGTTTCCACCTGAGAAAGAAAAGCTTCCTTTAGCTGCAGCTCATCCAGTAGCTTTAATAAAACATGTCACAAATGCTCAAGGCTCTACCCGCACTACTGCCACCTATCGCACACACACTCAACAAGAGATACAAGAGCTATGTCGAGAATCAAAAGTGAAACCAGAAGAAACCCTAGCAATGTGGATGGGACAGGTAATAATAGAATTTGGGTCAGAAATACTGGACATTGAAGAAGCAAGTACCTTAAACAGACAAGCAACATGGAATGGAGGACATGCCACTAATTTAAACGTGATTATGGAAAACACTCTTTGGCCCATTCCACTTCCAGCTCTTGTAGTGGGACAAGTGACCCATAAAGTCCACGTATGGCATGAGGGTCGACCACCAAACACTAATGCAGAACAACTGCTTTTAGCTATCATTGGAGTATCCTACCTATCATGGAATCCAAGGGTACATAAACTAGGATTAACACAGGCTCAATACAATGGAAGATGGGCTTGTTGTCACCTGCAAGACCCCGGAGCTGTACCAGCGACTCTAGAAGCCATAGATGCTTGTGTGGAAATATACGGGAAGATGAATGCCATCACAATCCGACTCTTCCTTAACCCAATGGCAGGTCAACCAGCCAGGAATCTCCTAAGTCACCTTCCTTGACTGCACACACTTATGAAGTCAGGTGAAGAATTACATACTGATAAAGAGAAGCAACTATCAGCATACCTTGTTGAAACCCCAAAGCCAAGGAGTCAGGAACTCAATTACCAACAAGAGCCACACCAACTACTGCAGAGGACACCTGAGGAGAGAGCAATGTTTGGATTCCTGCTTAACCATACGAAGCTCATGAAACAACAGCTACATGCCCTCGGAGATGAAGGCCAACGTCAACTAGCCAACACAATGGGATTCAAGTTCGGGGATAAGCCAAAAAATGATTAGCAGCCGTCAGTTCTGCCGGTGGCCCATGCCACCCACACTCCACGTCCGAATTTATAGTGCAACATTCAAAGAACCCAAGTAATTGAAAATGAGTATCTTTTCTTTTAGACACAGGGTCCCAAGTTAACATTGTTACAAGTACCACCCCTCACATGATGACGTCGAAAACCATACAAGTCCAAGGACTCAACGCTGTGGTGATGACCCCAAAAGTTTGAATCATGATCCAAGGGAATATATTAGAAGCAGTGTTGGGAAATATCAATATTTTAGGTATCCCAGGACTAAGGGTGCTAAATCTCAAGAGCTGTGTATTGCAGGCACTTCCAATCATCGTGTCTGAGTCCGAATGGCACAAACCCAAACTCTGGAATATCTCTGTCTGGTGATACTGCCCAATACCAACGAAGAATTCCCTTAAGAAATCTATTACCAGCCTCCTGCAATGACTCGAGGAACAGGGCTGTATTATGAGAGTAATGGCCAGCACTTACCTGTCTCCAGGATGGGGAGTGGCCAAGCCTGGTGTGCCCAACGAAGCCCACTTGGTTATAGACTACCGAGAAGTTAATAAGCGATGTCAACAGCTTGCACAGCCCACTCAGTTAACTTTTCAGCAATGTACGTTAGTAATGGCACAGTACCAAGCAAAACCATGGGTCGGAGTCACTCTGGAGCTGAAAAACATGTTTTTTTCTATTCCGCTCTCAGACGCCGATGGAGTGTTGACTATGTGTGTTGAGGGGATAATGTATAAATGGAATGTTTGTTCACAAGAATATTGGAACTCTCTGGCACTAACCACCGGTACCATGAATTGCACCTTAGAAGCTTTTGCTACCACGAATGACTACTCAAAGAACAATGAGTATAAGATTTGGAACTATGTTGACAATATTGCCATCATGGGTCAAAACACCTCAATTGTTGGTGAAGTTGCTACTCGCCTTGTCCACCACCTTCAAAAGAACGGATGGACCGTCAATTTGGGAAAGTCGCATTTATGCCCCACCGCAAATATCACATTTTTAGGTACCACTTTCGATGGCACTTATAGATGAAGCACTACTCATGAGGCCTCAGACTTAGAGCCATTAACTCGACCTTTACCGTCAGCTAGAAAATCACTCCAACGACTACTAGGTCACCTAAATTGGTACTGGCATTACATTCCTCCTCTACACTTACCCATCATTGCAAAGTTACAGCGCCAAATCCGGGAGAAGACCCGAAAATCCATATCATGGACAGAAAGAGATGATGACAACCTCCAATGCCTCTTGACAACAATAAAAAACACCTCACTTGCTGCTATGGATCTAAGTGAACCTTTAGTCATCACCCTTGGATGTACAGCCACTCATATATGGGCCACAGTGGATAATAGTCATGATGAAATCATCCCCACCACGCATAAGACCTTACAAGCTGCCCAGAATCTTTATGGTCACTTAGCAAAAACCCTTCTTGCAGGCCAACTTGCTGAATCACTGTCATTGGGTCACAGGACTCTTCAGGCTCCTCTCGCTACCTTGATACTTTCAGTGGAACCCGAGAGAGTAGATCCACATTTCCAAGGAGAGCCCAAGACGTGGAGCACATTAGTCATTAACCACCATTATCACTGGTATTGTTGGTAACATGAAGACGTGGCACTCATTCCTGATCCAGACGACAACCACCTGCCTGTCTTATATGGAACCATGGACCCTGCATGGATTGGGTTGGATGGAACATCCCAAGAAGGAGAGGGTTATGAATATTATTGTAAGCCATGTCATCACGCAGAAATATTCAACTAGGCCCCCAAAGGATACTCTCCGCAACTTTGTGAACTACTAGGATTTAAAGCAGCCGTACAACACTGCCTCAATAATCATGATGGCACGCTCCCCATTCCAGTCATAGCAATTGACTCCATCTATATTTATAAGATTGTGACGGGCGCAGAAACAGAGACAGAAAACCAACCAGTTTGGAAAGATATTTGGAGGGTGATTTCCACCTTTATAACCCCGCCACTAGTAAAACACACACGTTCACACAGACCCGACACTGATCCAGTACATGCAAGCATTGAAAAGTTATTAGAAAACCCTTCACGACGAGACGTGGTACTAACAGCCTCAACACCAGAATCGTCCCCTGAAGCAGATCTGTTCTTAATGTGGTTCCACGAACAATGGGGACACCCAGGACCCCAAGCCAGCTATCGGAGATGGAAACTCAAAGTTCAAGGACTGGGTCTGACCTGGTTCAAGGACTGGGACCGGCTTCCCAAGCCGACTGGAAGCGCATTACCAAAAGTTGCGAGGCCTGTGTGAAAGAGAAATACCATCGTACTAGTCACCAAATTGGAGCATTGAATCCAGAACACTTCCCACCCGGAAAGACGTGGCAAGTGGACTTATTAGGACCACTACCGGGAGCAAAGCCACCAAATAAGAGACTAGTCATCATAGACATAGGAGCCCGTCAATTACAGGTCGTACCTTTGCGGAAAAGTAATGCTACTGCCGTCATCACCACGTTGACCGCTGCCTTTGCAACCTGGAAAAACCCCCATGAAATCCAATCTGGTTGAGGACCCCCCTGTTCAATTCTAATGCGATTGACAGATTCGCCCACCTCCATAACATCACATGGAACCTTCATTTACCGTACCACTCACAGTCAAATGGGGTTGTGGAAAACCATATCAGCCTATATAAAGAACAACTTCACCTCTGGGGAGGAGGGACTTATAAGAATTGGACCAAGTACAATCACGAGGTCTTGATTTCATTGAATACTACAAAACCTCTGTGGGACAAGACAGCACCCCAGAAACCCTTACCCTGGAAACCAAAGTTCCAACCAAATGAATTAGTATGGGTTTCGATACCACACCCTTGCCAATCCCGTCCAATAGTCCATGAAGGAACAGTTCATCAGTCTGAACCATATCCAAACACTTATTCTATTTTGTTAGCAGACAAACCAGACCGTCCACTCATTATAGCCCATCATAATTGGTTAACCTGGCGTGCCCCTTTAAAGAGTATTAAAGATAACTAAGTATTGTTATAAGTTTTGTTTTTTCAGAGGCAGGCAGGCAGACGTTAAGTGATGTCCTGCAGCAAACTGCAATAAGATCAATGTCACTACCGCGAGCACCACCCCAGGAATTGCGGCCACGATGATGACAGTTTGATTTGTTGCCGGAATTGTACCAGCCATTCTAGTAGTCTCCATAGTTCAAGACAACTATAGTGAGACGTCACTGGAACCAAACGAAAACTCGATACTAACTCTCTTGTCACTTTGGGCAACATTACAGGCAACGCTAGTAAATCAGGTCTAACCACGTGTTTGCGTGTACCCTTATCAGTTAACAATCCTGTAGTAGACCCTTATGTTTACGCTTTTAATGTTAACGCTTGGTTTGCAGCAAGGAATCAGGACGTACCTAGAAGTGTTATAGTAACCGAGTTTCCTGTAGGGTTTCCTAGTGGGCCACCACTCTATTATAGCTATTCATGGGTGCCAAACCTTACGCTTAGCGGCATATTAAGGCATAACTGTACTCTAGATTTAGCCTCAACTAGTCTCTGCAGCTAAGGAGATGACCCAGACCAAATTAATTGCTCAGAAATCCCCTGGGGCATCAACCCCGAAGGAGTGAGTTGGGCTAGACCTGATAACTCCTTACTCTGGAACCCTAAATGATACACTCCACAATGGTTCCTGAGACTTCCACCTGGACCAGTAATTAATGCCACTGACGTTCCAGTCATTACTTCTGCTATCCATAATGCCACCGCACTAATTCGGTGGGATAGATCATTTGCTATCATTGTTTCCGACCCAAAACAGTGGTACTCATTTTTCTACCCAGTGTTAAGAGCCGCTAGGTTCAGTCAGTGGTGTCATGGGCGTAGCCCACCACCCAATGCCACCGCAATACCAGACGAATTAAAACATACCAGTGGAGAAATCAGAACTGTGTCTGGCTAAACACACCAGCTCCAATCGGGTTATTATGGGCTTGCTCGGGTGGGCAATGTTATCAAATGTAGATTGCTTTCTAGCTACGGTACTACTGTGCCCTCCTCTATCAGCTGACAGTGTACAACCCCCCGAGCTCTTTGTTACACCGCAGACAAAAGTGAGGCACCACTTGGAGTTCGCTCATGAATAATGAACGTGGCTACACATTTACACAGTAGGTCTTTGAAGGAGGATTTGCTTGGGCTAGACTAGGTATAGGTAAAGCCCGAGCAGCTATAGCTCAATTGGCTGAACAAGTCGAGAAGCTAGCCAACCAAACCTCCGAGGGGTTCGTGTTACTGAATGAACAATTACAGGCCACCTCCCATATGTCCATACAAAACTGCCTTACCCTTGATTTAATGTTACTTCAACAGGGAAGTGTGTGTGGGTCTCTGAACCTTTCACATGACCACTGTTGTATAAGTATTCCAAATGTTTCCGTTCCCCTTAGTCAACAAATTAATACAATTCGAAAAATAGCCACAGATACCAGCTGTATAAGTGGTCTCAGGACAGGATGGTTAGCTAACCTGTTTAATTATTTTGGATGGGACACTTCCTCTTGGCTTATGTATTTACTAACACCTTTACTCACCCTGTTAATGTCACTGTTTGTTATTTGTATAGAAATTGGAAGTGTTTGTTGTCTTTTGCAATATGTTACATGTAGAGTGACAAGTTATCCTCCTATGTATATACTCTTTTACCTGAACCTCTTGAATCCGACGAGTTCGTGGATGAAGCAGCCGTCTAATTTAGAACTGTGTATCTATTGTGCCATGAGAAAGGGGGCATGTCATAAATGAGTTCTTGAAATAGTTAAGTAATCCTGTCACAATAGATTGAGTGAGCAACCTACCCCACCCCTGAGAAACTAATGTTGCCACCTAATATGGATGTGCCCTGTGTAACTGTCATTCATCTTAGTTGATGGTTCTGGCCTATGTGGAAAATTCCATTGGCTTGATACATATGGCACTGCAAAAGTAGGTCACAGCAAGAAACTAGGTCACAAGGGGAAAATTCCGCTATGTCAGGACTCAGTAACTATATGCCACAGTAATGGAAAGTTACCAGCTTCGAAAAAGTTCCTGCCAATGGCATGCAGATAAGTGCACCACCATTGGCCAGTTGTAAATTATTCCTACTTAGTGGTTAGCTATTGGCTCACTAGCCATATAAAAGGTTAAAGCAGTTTCCACCCAAACCGGAGAACTCCATGTACACCCAGCGGAGAACTGAGAAGAATCCTGAGGAGAGATCCATACACACTTGTCAGAGATTTCTGAGAGTACCTCTGAGATGGTTGGCGGCCTGATCACCCTCCAATATCTCCCTGTCATCGACCTTCAAGACGTACCCCTTTCTTTGCTGGCTCACTGTGTTAATGAACTCGTTGACTTGTTTGCTCTGTTACCGGTTCAGTTGCCTGTTACATCGTCTGTTGTGTTACCTTCTGAGTTACCTGTAACGAAGCAAGTACTTCTCACCTACGCCAGTGTCTTCAGAGGTGTAAGTAAAATTTCATTTTGCAACCGATATGCTGTCTCTCCCTCTCCATTACTCGCCTACC
>JAGPOW010003476.1:216414-257334 GCA_030014935.1 Caiman crocodilus | reverse complement strand
CCGCGGCTTGTGATCGTTGAGAGGTCAGACACAGGGTCTCTGCCAAAAGCTTGTTTGCTAAAGCCATAGTGAAGAGCCAAAGCAGAACCTGAAACCCCCTGAATCCTCCCCCTTCCCCCGGTAATCAATCTCTGACGGCTGTAACATTCCTTCGGTGATCAATCTCTGTTGGCTGTAAAACGGACCAATAAACTGCTACTAACAACGAATGTGTGAGTACTTTACCCTTATCTTGGCAATCTTGCGATATCTGATCTGTCTAGCAGCCAATAAAAGGGGAAAATCAAAGCCTAGCGCGGGAAAAAGAAATAAGCTAGAGTCCGTCCGTTCTTGCCCCAGGGGCCTGTCGGAATTAAGGCTCCGGTGGTGCGACACTTTTTAATCATTTTGATGTTCCGTTAACTATCTTTGCTTTTGGAGTGATGTTGTAGTCATGATGGTCCAGAAAATGTGTGAAAAGGAAGTACTTTTTGTGGCGTTTTTGTGGGTGATTCTGTTATTAGCCTAACATGAAGTTAATAGATAATATCACCCACAAACATCCTTGCCTGTTGCATATTCTTCTTCTGCAAGTTTTTCTGTCTGTTAGCTATTCTCTCTCTCCCCTTATTCCACACCCTTCCAGACTGTTTATAGATCTAGCTAAAAACATTAATTTAGGTATGGAAACATTAACTCATGTGATTAAAAATAACTCAATGAACTGTTGGATGCACTGCCAAGATGCTCAAAAAGACTAATTTTGTTTTCTGAATAAGAGATTTGCATTTCATTCTAGTGACCACAGAAGTAAGGGAAAACATCTTTATTTTTTGCCTAGTTTGTTGCTTCTTTTATTTTTAATTATAGCAAATGAATACACATTCCAATAGAGTTATACTTGTTTTTGCTTTGATCATAAACTGAATAAGCCTTAGGCTTCTAGTGTATTCATAATGCTTCTAGTTACTTTTTAACTGGGGAAAAATATGTGTTGTGTTACATGTCATGATGCACGTCATCATATGTACCCCTCTTTTCAAATCTGCCCATGTATGGGAAAATGTAATTTGTTGTTGGTCTAGGCCACCGTAAGTTGCCACTCACCGGAAGGAAGAGGAGAAAGCTGGGCAGACTACCTCTGTAGTAATTCCATTCATCCATTAGGACTCAACTGGTCACAATGATCCCTCTGGGCCGGCATGCCTGTGAAAGCTGTAAATGTAAGAAGTATATACAACTGTGTAATTGAAAAATCAAGACCAGGTTTGCAGCTGCATGTTTGCACTCACTATCTTTTCTTTTGCTTCATGATTGTTAAACTCAAGTATTAGCTTCCTCCCCGTGGAAAAGCAGGTACCAGCGTAAGATTGGCTTATGAAAACATCAGAAAACTAGCAACCACTGAGCAGGAAATACGTTTACCAGTTGTGAAAAACCGTCTGACACAGACAAGGACGTTTGTTTAAAAAAGCACATCTTGGGTTGTTTTCTTCCTGAGCTTTGGATACTACAGAAAAGCTAGTGACTGGGTTTGCAGCCTTACCATTGGATAACATCCGTTTAAACAAGGCCTTGCAATAATATCTTCATTATTAAGTGATGGGAGACTAGAAGGGAATGTTTATATTTTTTTTCCCTATATCCATTTGTGTTTTGCTTTTACCTAATCATTACAGCTCCTCAATTGAATTTACAGAAGAATTAATGTGATCATAAGGTAAATCTGATTCATTGACTTAGTCTGGTGATACATTTTATTTCCATCGCCTGTTTGTGGAGGACCTGAGCTTCCATGTTTGAAAATTTAAAAAATTACATGTTTATTTCTGCAACAGTTTTCTGGTTGATTTCTTGTTCTTGGTCATATCTCTGTTCCAATATTAGTCTTTTTCATTGTTAAACATGAGTGGCAAAGATTTGGGGTTACATTTGCCCACTGCATTGCTGCCTATGTTTCCATTATACTTTTATCACTAAAAGCCCTGGCACTGTGCTATGCTGCATGCAAATAATGTTGCCAGATGCATTTTCTAATTGCTAATTTATGGTGTGAACAGGAAATCAGATCTGCACCTAGTAACTGACATAACTGGTTTGAGGGTTTCTTCTTATTCATTCTATTCCTCATGCAATACTGCAAACCATTCTTTTTACTATTTTTTTTTTTAATAGTCATTCACAGACCCTGGTTTATACTTTAATGAAGGGGTGGCCAATCCATAGCATGTATGCCAAAAGTAACAGAACAGCTGCTACATGTAACATGCAAGTCTAGGTGTTCAGTATAGGAAGGCAATGCAGTGGAGGTAGAGGGGCTTGAGGCTGAATTTGTGGAACTGAGTGCAGGGCAAAATGCTGCTGCAAGAGGAGGTGTTCGGTGTCACTGCCGGAAGCCAGGTTAACCCTTCCTGAGCCCTGCAGCCATCTCCGAATTCAAGACTTTACATCATCATTCACCAGGTGGTGGTTGCAGGGCCAGGAAAGGGTTAACTTGGCTTTTGGTGGTGACCTTTCTCTCACAGCAGTATCCTCCCTCTGCTTCAACCTGCACTGCCAAAGGCTTGTGCCACTCTCTCTCCTACACACTTGTGTTCTGGAGTCCCAGAGCACAAACTCTATCAGGTATGTCTCTGGAGGGTGCCTACCACAAAGAGGTCCCAATCTTTGGGACCTTGGGAATACTGTGGCTTTCAGTATGATTGTTATTAAAATGCAGTAAATAATGAACTTGAAGTAATACCACAAGGCCCAAAGCCGAAGTCTGATGAATGAGGTCTTGCCAAATCAGAACCTAAACAAAGCCAGTTACTAATTTAAATCAAATGTAATCATATAGAGTCAGTCTTTTGGATAGCCCAGGAAGAATAGCTAGTTTTCTGATATTTACACAATACATACTTCTGTTTGGCTTTCTGGTCTTTTGGTGTTGGGTGGCATGCAAATATAAATGACAATCGTGACTTACAGTCTAAATACACAATTGTATCATGTTCTATTATGTTTGTTTGGGGTTTTTTTTCTAGTAACAGCACCACCCTCTGATGGAGAATTCAACAAAAAACAGCAGAATTATATGAAAATGAATTAAATGGTTTGAGATGTCTAGCTGACCAAAGTTTACATTCCTGTTTTCCTTCTTGGAGTTGAATTTAATGCTCCGGCTTTTTGGGTGTTCCACTGCAAGCAAAACAAACGGACAGAAGCCAGAGTGTACGTTGCAATTTAATCATGCTGTTTGCTCTTCACTCTGCCATTCAAAATGTTTTTCCAAAGAGCAGAAAGGAAGAAAGGCATACTGTGCTTCATATTAAAAAACCTTTATTTTAGCAATAGATCTGTAAGCATTTGTACTGTCACCCTTGTAGCAGTTGACAGATATATTGCGATCAAATATGCCTTGAGAACAAAATACTTGCATCCCTTTTAATGTCTGCTCTGTAGGTGTCTTTGGATATTAACAATAGGTTGTATTTACACAGGTTTGCTTGTGGAATACCAAAATCAATGTCAAGTATTTTGCTTTCAGAAGGGCTCTATATATCTTCCCCAAGAAACTTTGTTCCCAAGGGGTTTGGGTTTTTTTTATATCATTAATCATTATGAGAGTTGTTTCATATAGATCATTAAGAAAGTCATAAAAAGAAAGAACAGAGTCATGTAATGAAAAGTTAAGCCAGAAAGGTACCTATATTGTTTCCATAAATCTGATAAACATGATCATATGTTTTTTGCATGTTAATACTGGGTATGTTGTCAAATTTATAATAATGAACACAACCAATGCCAGTTATTCATCAATACAACATGTCAACACTTTTGTGCACCTGACCTCACTTTTAGCAAACACAAACTACTGCTTGGATGTCATTTGCTATTACTTTGTAAGTAAAAAAACTTCAGGATGCTTCCTTATTCCTGTGTTTCACACTCCTGAGGTCAAGGACAGTTCATGGACAAGATGTCGTATTAGGCCCACAATAAATGCTACTCTAAAATAGTTGCACCATACAACCGCCTGGAAATATTACACCTTTAAACTGGTATGAAAAAAACTTTTATTGGGATAAGAAACAACAAAAGCAGATAGACAACATGGTTCTCTTTTGTATGGTATCAGATATCAACTTCCAAAGCTATGAGCTACTATCTGGTATTATTGCTCAATGTGTGCATTCTATCTGCCCCATCTGGACATTTGTAAAGATTGCACTGGATTTTCGATAGATAAAATAAGCCCCCTGCACTGATTTACTTATATCCACTGCAGAATTTCACTGTCAAAAATCATGGGTAAACCTATCCTAGGATAATAATCAGCCCCACCATTTTCCCCCCAAAATTATTTGTATATATAAATAAATGGGTTTCAGTTTACCTTCAAGGACAGACAGGGCAGCAATTGCCAAACAAATGGCAGATATCCTTCAAGCATTATCAGCTCAAAATAGGAAATAATAAAGGGCACATGTTTTTACCTATGGACAGAGGACAATCTGAAGCAAAACAAGCAATATATGCAAAACCTACTGTGCACCTCATGTGACTGGGTGTTGATGCATCCTATTAACACCTCATGCCTGAGCACATATGGATCACACAAGTATCCCATGAGCAGTTGTTCCTGAGCAGCAGATAGTTCAGGGGCCCCAGTTACAGAAAACATTTTAAAAGTCACAAGAAACTAGGTCTTTGGAAGCCAATGACCATCTGACTGTTACTAGGCTGCTGCATTTCCTGGGTGAATCCATCAAGGACCAACCATCTGAGCGAATGACCCCTGACAGGACTCAAGACTGTTCTGTGTGATGAGAAGTTGCTAATGAATTCAGAATACTTTATCCATTGTAGTTAGAAGTACACTTACAATAAAATTGCCACTTGAATCAAATTGGACAGGTGTGCTGTGTCTTTGTAAAATTTGAAAGGAGTCCCACCTCCTCCTTAGCTACCAAATTGTCAGGTAACAAAGGCAAATAAGCTTTCACCTGCTCCATCACCTCCTGGTGAAGTGATGAAATAGCAACTTACTCCCTGCAGATACCTTAACAGACCGTCATGTCCACTCCAGATCCTGCTGGTATTCCCGCTGCTGTGCAAAACTGAACTCATTTAAAACGATGTAATCTGCATGCCTCCAGACACTAAACTTGCTGCATGTAGAGGCATGTCAAACTGCCAAGCTCTGCTTCATAAAAATATGTTTGAGTAGCAAAAGTTTCTAGGATGCAAATGCCCCTTTTTCCCACATTCAAGTTAGACATGAAAATATTGTAAAAAATGTTACTTTCTTGTGAATGGTAAATTAATAATTTCTCAATATTTCTGTCATCTATCATATTTTTGCATTCCCATACTGAATACAAAGAACAGGAAACAAATTACTTTTAATGCATAGATGACTAAGAGGACATTAGATTATAGAACTTCCATGAAAATATACTATTTAACTATATACTGCTACATGTTATCTCATCCATCAAATAGTATACAAGAAACATCACAACTACTCATTCTTAGCATATAACAGAGATTCTGAGTAGATGTTCTGATTTTGATACTTAACATGTTATAATGGCAATAAAAATGTCTCATGAAAAGTTATATGAGAAACATTATAAAAGTGTGTGTGCTTTATTTGGTGAGAATAATGGACTATAATGATAAATTACTGGAGTTCAATACCTGTCCTCACATTCAATGAAACTTAACTCCATGAATTGTCCCACTGAAGCCTAACCAGCTATAAAGTAAGCTGAAATGTTATTCCATGTTAATGAATTTGCTAGTATCTGACTCATAACCAATGGTTGGTGGCTGTTTAGCAGTAGAATAGGAAGACATATGAAACCAGGAAATTCTATGAAATGTTGGGTCTTGAATATTTACATGTTGAAATGAAGCTGAATAAAAGGCTGACTGAGTGAATAAATGAAGGCATGGGAACCCTTCCTGAACCCCTACCTGCTTCACGAGTGTGCAGACATGAGGAATGGGTGGACTATTCGAAGGGAACATGCCTTCCACAATTAGGGAGCATCCCTTCCACAATTCTTCTGTTGTGGGAGTGGGGGTAATCATCTGCAAATTACTTCTTAGTTATTGCAGCAGTCTAATCAAGAGGTCAGGTCCTATGTCCCTGCTGAAAGTGGCTGTGTATGAAGTTGATTTTACCTCTTTAAGCACAATAATCTAAAACAAGAACATATCATCATCCACTTCTGAAGGCCAGTCAGACATCAGTCCTCCAAGTTTCTGCATCTACAAGAAAAGCACTCCTGGAGACAGCTTCTACCTTTCATAAGATTATTCAAAATGGTTAGCATTAGTAATTGATACAAATCTTCACATTGTTATCCAGGCACCCTCCTTACAACCATGTATGACATTCTGGTTTACAATGTCACAATGGCTGGCAAGGGGTCACAACAGTTTGTGATGAGACTGGTGTCACTCCTCCCCCCAACACAAAACAGGCTGCCAAAAGACATTTTTCAAAGAAATAAAGAATACTTTAATTTAAGGTGAAACCACGTGTTGGTGGAATTATTAAGCAGTATTTTGATAGGAGAAAAAAGAGTTGCATCCATGGAAAAACCTGAAGGAAAACAAAGAGAGTCCGGGGGTGGGGGGAGCGTGCCCAAAGGCAATTGGGGAAACAAGCACTGTGGCTATGCGGGGAGCCTCACTTTGCCATGGGAGACTTTATCTACCCGGATATCTCGTTGGAAGAGCAGTCCACCAAATCTGAATGGTCATAAAGTTTTCTCACGTGAGTGGATGACTTCTATCTGATGCAAGAAGTCTACTGGCCAATGAGAGGCAAAGTACTTCTTGACTTGGAACTGGCAACGGGGGATGAATTTATCAGTGACCTAATGATAGAAGGGAAGCTGGGTGACAGTGACCATGAGCTGATCACCTTCACCATCCATCGTAAAGCTGGCAAGTCAGCCAGCAATATAGAAGTTCTCAACTTCAGGAAAGCTGACTTTGACAAGATCAGGAGGCTTGTCAACGAGGCCCTAAGGGGCCTCAGCCCGAAGGGGAGGGGAGTTCAGGATGAGTGGTTGCTCCTCAAGGGAGTGAATCTTGATGCACAAGCAAAGTCTATCCCATCTCGGAGGAAAGGAAGCAAAAGGGCACAGCAGCCCCCTTGGCTTTCCAGGGAACTAGAAGACCTCCTGCATCTAAAAAGAAAGGCTTACAAGGGATGGAGGATGGGATCCACCTTCAAGGAGGAATATTCTGCACTGGTCCAGACCTGCAGAGATCAAACCAGGAAAGCCAAGGTTACAACTGAACTCCAACTGGCTACAAGTGTCAAGGATAATAAAAAAGTCCTTTTTTAGATACGTGGGGAGCCAGAGGAAAAGCAAGGGCAGTATTGGACCCCTGCTAAACCAAATGGGATGACTGACAGCCGATGCCTGTGAAAAAGCCACCTTGCTAAATGGGTATTTTGCATCGGTCTTTCACCAATCCCAAGGGAACTGCCCATTTCACCCTGTCCATTACAGGACAGGAAGGCCTTGGTGAGGGAGATGCCTTACCTTCCATCAGCAATGACCTTGTGAAGGAAGATCTTGAGAGGCTGGATACCTTCAAGTCAGCTGCCCCTGACAGCTTACACCACAGGACACTCAAGGAGCTGGCTAGCATCATAGCCCAGCCACTGACATGGATCTTCGAGAACTCCCGGAGCCCTGGTGAAGTACCTGAAGGTTGGAAGAAGGCCAGTGTGGTGCCTATCTTCAAGAAAAGGAGGAAAGTGAATCTGGCAAACTACAGGCTCATCAGCCTGACCTCTATCCTGGGCAAGGTCTTAGAAAAGATTATTAAAAAGGCCATTCTTAACAGACTGACCAATGGCAACATCCTCAGGGCTAGCCAGCACAAGTTTATTGCAGGTAGATCTTGCTTGACCAATCTTATTTCCTTGTATGACCAGGTGACCTATTACCTGGACAGGGGAGAGGAGATTGATGTCATATATCTTGACTTCAAAAAAGCCTTTGGTCTGGTATCCCCTGATCACCTCTTGGCAAAACTGGCCAACTGCAGCCTTGGGTCCACCACGGTCCATTGGCTGGGGAATTGGCTCCATGGTCAGACCCAGAAGGTGGTGGTTGGTGGAAGTCAATCATTATGGTGTCCTGTGACCAGTGGGGTCCCTAAAGGCTCTGTCCTTTGACCTATATTTTTCAACATCTTCATTAATGACGTGGACATTGGAGTCAGAAGCAGACTGACCAAGTTTGCCAATGATACCAAACCGTAAGGTAAAGCATCCACACCTGAGGACAGGGAGACAATCCAGGCTGACCTTGACAGGCTCAGCAAATGGGCAGATGAGAACCTGATGATGTTTAACACCAAAAAATGCAAGCTTTTCCACCTTGGGAGGAAAAACCTGTATCATGCTTATAGGCTTGGCAATACTATACTGGCTAGCACTTCAGATGAAAGGGATTTGGGGGTCATGATTGACCACAAGATGAACATGAGCCTTCAATGTGATGCTGCAGCTAGTAAAGCAAGCAAAATGCTGGCTTGCATCCATAGATGCTTCAAATGCTGGCTTGCATCCATAGATGCTTCTCAAGCAAATCTTGGGACGTCATTCTCCCATTGTACTTGGCCTTAGTGAGGTCACAGCTGTAGTACTGCATCCAGTTTTGGGCCCCACAATTCAAAAAGGACATGAAGAAGCTTGAGAGAGTCCAGAGGAGAGCCACGTGCACGATAAGAGGTCAGGAAAACTGACCTTTTGATGAGAGGCTGAGAGCCATGGGACTCTTCAGCCTAGAAAAGCGCAGGCTCAGGGGTGATCTGGTGGCCACCTATAAGTTTTTCAGGGGTGCTCATCAGGATCTGGGGGAACATCTGTTCACCAGAGCACCCCAAAGGATGACAAGATCAAATGGTCACAAATTCCTCTGTGACTGTTTCAGGCTGGACATAAGGAAGAACTTCTTTACTGTCCGAGGCCGCAAAGTTTGGAATAGACTGTCGCCAGAGGTAGTTCAAGCACCTGCCTTGAATTCCTTCAAGAGACATTTGGCTGTTTATTTTGCTGGGATCCTAGGACCCCTGCTGACTTCCTCCCCTTTGGGCAGGGGGCTGGACTCAATGATTTTCTGAGGTCCCTTCCAGCCCTAATGTCTATGAAATCTATGAAATACTGGAGCTACTGCTCACAGCAGCTGTGCCCAAGCTCTACTGAGAGTCCCTACTTTGCTGTTGATTGTTTACTGACCACAGTCTGACTCAGGCTGACTGGTGCTCACCAAAGGGTCCACATTTATTCATTGAAATATTTTTTTTAAATGACAAAAAGGCTTATAGACCAAACTAACTGTAAGAAAATCGTCAATTTTGTCAAAGTTTATACCAGTAAGGAAAGAGGTATTTTGTTTCTCAAAACTAAAAAGATTATTACAGGCACTTGATTATGTTTTAAACCAAACCGCCCAAAATGTTCAGTTTCATTTTCCATCACAAAATAAAACAGATTTCTATGAAACGTATGGCACTTCTTCATTAACTCAACTACATATGAAAGGACAGATGTAGCTGGAAACTCTCTGATAAAGTTCATTTTAATTGGAAAATGCTGATTCATGAGAATCTGCAAACTATCATTTGAAACATTTTGGGTTCAACAAAACATTTCTGAGCCCTGCCAGATCTGCCCCAGTCAGGGATTCTGAACCTGTGGCCTTTGACAGTCTGTCTGGTGGGTCTGCCCTGGAGCCACAGACACCAGAATCCGGGGGTTCCCCCTGGTAGGACAGGCCACTGGACAGATCTTTTCAGGGCTGAGCTTAGAGGCATGGCATCCACAGCTTTGGGGCAGATCTGCCAAGATTCATAGATCATAAGGCTGGAAGGGACCTCAGAAGATCATCAGGTCCAGCCCCCTACACCAAGCAGGAAAGACAACTGGGGTCAGGTGACACCAGCAAGGTGTCTGTCCAGTCTCCTCTTGAAGATTTCCAGGGTAGGCAATTGCACCTCCTCTGGAGGGTGTTTCACCACCAGGACAGCCAACCAGTCCTATACTTCCAGACTCTCTGCCATCAAGCTGGAAGCTTGGAAGCCCTGGGAACTTCCAGCTGTAACTGGGGCTTAAATCGATCATCTCCACAGCAGGGTGTCTGGAAGCCTTGTAATCTCACTGAGAGCCAGAGCAGTCAGCAAGAGCAGTCAGAGCCTCAGAAGAAAGGCTTTGAGGGCCTGTGGCTCAGAAACAGTCTTCATGATAGACCTGCCCAGGAGGAAGAGATTTGAGAGCCTCAGCCGTTGAGTGAACCCAACATTCTGGCAGCAGTGAATTTGACAGGGCCATCCATTGCACAGGGCAGCTGTGCGTTACAGGGAGTTATTTTATTTTCAGAATACTCTGGTTTGGCATCTCTGACCAAAGATGATCTCAGAGGTTTACAGGGAATTTAGAAAAATTGAGTTGATTGCCTCACAGATTGAAACCAAATTTTAAAAGATCAAAAGCCCCTAAACTACCTGCAAACAACTCTGGTTCTTCCTTGGGTTTTGTGGGTGATGAAAACACAAAGTGTTCTTCCTTTCACATCTTGTTTGAAATATGCACAACTGAATATGACCTGTCCTTAAAGGCTGGGTATGCAATAATTTATATTATGATATAAATATATATATATATTATGATAGATATATGCTGTCTGGAGGGGAAAAATGCAAAAGAGTGGAGTAACTGCATCAAAAATGTAACTACAACACTACAATCTATTCTTTAGTTTCATCTTGTAAAAGATTTCCACTCTGCACTCAAGTATAATTAGAGTTAAATAATGAAAGTTAAAATATAGAGGTTAGTACAAATAGAAGCATCTGGGAAGGAAGAAAGTTCAACATACAAAGAGATACCTGTCAAAGATAGACGTGTTAAAAATAGTGAGGTTTTCTGATGTTGGTGTTCCTGTTATTAACCTTGCAAACTACTAACCACATCATAGTAGTGGAAAACATGCAAAGAAACATCACGGCTAACAACATTTTACGTCAACTCCGCATTGAACTAGAACCTTTCTTGCAGAGTCTTAAACATAGCACGAATAGCAAGCAAGCAGGTAATGCTCTCATTATTCTTTATCTATCCCTGTAATCTAGCTTTGTCCTGCAGTGGACTTTCCCCATTTTTCAAGCTAGTGGGAAATAGCTACATGTGAATAAATAGAAATACTTCTTTATATGAAGCCTATTCATTCTGAAATATTAAGTTTGCCAGCATCATTCAGCAACAGTGTTCTGATGGTGCACAAAGAGTTCTTTTTTATATGCTTAGAGGAAATGCTTTGGGTTTCATGTCAACCTGCTTTTGGTTGGGCTTTCATTATTATCCATGTTTATTTCTCTTAGGCTGTAAACAAAATTAGGTAAAGGTTTGCGCATTGTTTCTGCATCCACAATATGTGGTGGAACACAGCGCAAAGCTGGGCTGCGTTGAGTTTTGCATGCTCCATTTTTGTGTTTGGTGAGACTGGTAAAAGAGGTTCCCAGGACTTGAGGTTATTTTAGGATTCCCTGGAAATATCACTACAGTGGCTACCTATGAGGTATATAAGGAGTGGAGCCCTTAAACTGTACTCAGTGGACATGTATACATAAGCTGTTATTTTTCATTAGGCTTACTGAGCAGAAAATGCCCACCTGTGTAGACAGTGACGCTTTACTGTGCAGGAGATTAGTTTACTGTGCAGTAAAGTGTCCCATGTAGATGCACCCAGTAGAGATTATCCTGGCCACTTGGGCAACCATGGGGTTTTTGTATGGAACCACTACCCCCAGCTCTAGGGTGAACAACGCTCCCTTACTAGAAAATCACAACAGAGCTTTCATTTCATTATAGTCCTGTCCTACTGGTATTTCTGCAGGGGGACAGGGACAGTCCAGAAACCAGCTACTTATAGCTTAGACTAAAACATCTGATTAAAAAATGGAATGTTATGATCCTGGCCAAGTCCTACCCCATAAAAAGAAAAGTTTGGGGTTGTTTTTTTTTGCAGGGGGAGGTTAATGTGTGAATGTGCTATTTAGCAAAACAGGACCCTAATATCTGATTAGGGTCTTCTAATCAGGGATTAAGACCCTTGGGTCTTCTAGGGAGTACTCTATGTAAATTAATAAATAATAAAAAATACACATATTACTACTAATGAAAGACCATGAAAGAAAGCATAGGGAAAAGACAGGTGAGTATTTAAGTGCATGATTAGAACAATTAATTTTTAGACTGTAAATACCAATTTTAATATTAAACTCCTCAGGGCAAAGACTCATATTATAACTTCCTATATGATTATTATGCATAGTCCAGAAGCCTTAAAAATAAATGAATTGCTATGACTTTGCACTATTTGAAATCTTAATCTGAAATGTACTTTTGCAGGAACTGGCCTCCATCATGTACCTAGAACATAACATCAGCTGCAACATCACCACTCATAACAGTTTTCATCTCATTCAACTCCTTATTTATATCCCAGTTTTCTTTGTTGGAACTACATTGAATGGATTGGCTTTGTGGATATTCTGCTATAAAATGAACAGATGGACAGAAACCAGAGTGTACATGACCAATTTAGTCATGGCTGATGGCTGCCTGCTCTTTACTTTGCCTTTCAAAATGGTCTTCAGCTATAATCAACAACAAGTGGATACATGGTGTTTGATTGTAGAGTCAGCATATTTTATAAACCGATTAATGAGCATTTATATTATCACTATCGTGGCAATTGATCGATACATTAGAGTAAAATACCCACTAAAAGCAAAGGGACTGAAGTCTCCATTCAAGGCAGCTACCATCTCTGCATGTCTCTGGATACTAATCACTTGCCTTGTTGCAATAACTAAAGCATGGGAGAATCGAGAACAACCTGGAATTTGCTTTGAACAGCTTTCCGGAAAGCCTTCCCGAGAGACTTTACTCGCTTGTCTTTTGGGTTTTTTTATACCATTAATAATCTTGAGTTTTTGTTCTGTACAAGTCATTAAGAAACTTGTGAGGAAGAGGAATACAACTGCACATGAAGAAAAGTTACTCCAGAAAGCAATCTACATTATTTCTGCAAACATGATCGTGTTTTTGGCATGCTTTTTCCCTGTTTATACTGGGCATATTGTGCAGTTTATAGTGAACTATACCAATGCTGTGTGCTCTGTAAGATCAAACGTTAACAATTTTGTACACCTGGCCTCACTTACAGCAAACACCAACTGCTGCTTGGATGCCATTTGTTACTATTTTGTAAGTCAGGAATTTCAGGAGGCCACTTCTCTGCTGCAGAAGTCCAACGCTTCAAAGTCTATGACTTACCAAAGGCAAATGTAACACTTCACACCCTGTTTGCTAGTCGAAAATGTGTACAACATACTATAAAGTCTGCAACTTGCAACACTGAAGCTATGTTAGGAGCAATAGGAAGCATGATATTAAGGGTCTCTATGTTCAGCTGTTCACTTCATGTGGGTATGTGCTCCCTATGAGGATCCCCCCCCCCCAGAAATGTTCCATATCTGAATCCTAAGCACTTACCTAATTTTTCCTTGCAAGGACTTCTCCATAAAATGATAGTTTTCTATTTCATAAAACTGCTGCTTTGTTTTCACTATGAAATGGATGCAACACCCAGAAAAATGTGGAACCAGAGAAAATGTGACTCTCTCTTCCAAACAGGAAAACAACTGAAGCCACTGACTTTCTTTCACCAATCAATATATTGAAAAACTAAAGAACTGCCAAGAAAAAAAATCAGCAAAATGTTTCATTTTGATATTATATATTTATTGGTATGCATAAGTTCCATATTATGTTTGCATAATTTGCTATCTTTTCTGTTTCTGTTGATATCAGAGAATGTTTTGCTGCAGAACAAGATAATTTAGCTTCTTTCTATCAAATTTCAAACTCAGGGATGCCATTCAAATATTGGAATTGTGAAAGTTTGGATCCTATATTGCAATACAAATTTTGCATGATATTCAAGCTTTTATACACGTTATACTAAAAACTTTTAAGGTGAGTTAAAATAACATCACTGATGTTACAGAAGGGAAACATGCCTGACAGTTGGTTTGTTATATAGTTTGTTATAGAGAGAATAAACTAAAAATGTTGTCATCCACAAGATGTATATTTCTAGAAATGTAAATTGTGTTAGTGGGATAGGACACACTTCAACAACCCCTGATGAAAAATGTTCAGTGGAAAAACTCTAAATGTTTTCTTAGACTTCAGGGCAAGCTGCATAGTCTATCTGAAGGACAGTATCTAAAACGCACATCCAAAATTATAATGAAAACTGATTATAACAAAAGTGGCTCACTGGATACATGGATTAATGTGCAATGGAGATGAATGGAGTGATGCCACTTGGAACACCCAGAATCCAAAGTGAGATGGTGAATGCTAAACCTGGATTTTCAGAACCAGTTAAGCCTGCTACTTACATAATTCCTCATTCAAACTGAGAATCTGGATGCAAATATAGCTAGTTAAATACCCTATTAGTTAGGCACAACTGACTGGCATACCCAATTGCAGTAACCATGCATACAAATTAGATATGCAATTTCACATATTTTTTATAGATGAAGCTGGCTGTCTCAGGTTTAAAAGTCCTAAAGTATTGTCGCTGACATCATGTGGATTTGTGCTTTTATTATATGAAGAAAATGAAACATGAAGCATCTCACTGCATGAATGGTTGGGATTACCCTGAGTGTGATTTATCATTTAAGTCATAAATGAAAAATAACAGCACTGAAGAGGATGAGCAACTGAATGTGTTACACAAATGAATCCCAGATCATTCAAAGAAGGATAGGAAGTGTTTTTTAAAAAGTGAACAGAATACAGAGATTACAGATCATTTGAAATGCTACTTATTTGGAAAGACGACCTGACACATTTCTGGAGAAAACATGATAGAGGTGCCTTGTTTGTTTGCCAGCTCACTGAACTTCTGGTAAGGAGAACATTGATTCTGCACCATTGAAATCAGAGGATGTTTTACAGCTTGTTTCTAGGAGTTGTTCAAAGAGCATCTAACTTCACAAAAAGCCTTCAAGAGTGGATAAATTTAATTCTTTTGCCTTTTATTTCTTCTTTGACATTATCGTGAGTTCTGTCTATCAAGGTATGCATCTCCCATGGACAATCTTCTGAATCTGCCCAGTCAGATTGAGAGTTTCCTAGTAATGATTTCATAAGTGTCATGACTAATGTAAATTGGGAATCTATTTTCTTTATTGAAGTGTTTTTGAAGTACTTCCCCTGAATTCTGCTTGCCTCTGAAAAATGTGGATTTTCTTGTTGACAAACTCTTGTGCTACTATTGTGTTTAACCTAAAAATAAAGGACTCTCTTACTTTTCTTTCTGCTCTTGACATTTGTATTTAAAAGGCTTTGATGGAAAAATTACCCTATGGGAATGCATTTTACTCTTGGCCCCATGGATATCATCAGCAGAGTGATTCATGAGCACAAGGGTTGCATAGTCTAGCTCAAACAAAAGAGCTTGGAGGCAGACTAAACTCTTTCATTTAACATCTAGAAAGATCCATGTCTCCTGTTGGTAATTACCTTTTTCAGAAGGGAAAAATTGGTGTCTGTGAAAAAGCGTTCTTGCAAATATTCAAGAAAAGCCAGATTCTGCCACCTTTTCTCTCCCTAAGTACTGCTTTACTTCATGAGTCCATTGTTCTAGAAAGGGCAACATGGAAACTGATGCAAGCGCTTCCACGGCACGCTGTGCGTAGGAGGCTTTATGTAACTTAAGGAAGTGGGATGTTAGAAAAATGACTCACCAATTGCTGTCTTAAATGAATACTGCCAGTAAGCACAGCTAATTTTATTCAGTATTTGACCCAGCCTGTGACCTAATTACACTCTTGTTCTACACACCCGCAGTACCACTCAAGAGGACTTCTTGGCACTGAAGCTCTCAAGTACATGCAAGAAGAGGGACTTGAGGAGATGGGAACTTGGATTCACTCCAACAACAACATAGCCACTAGCAGAGCTAGAGGTAGAGGTATAGAGGTATGGGGTATGTTTCACTTCCTAAAGAGTTTAAAATAAATTATGCTTGGAAACCTGGGGGGAAAAAAGTGAAGAGGAATTGGAAATGATTAGGATGATTTGGTCACAGAGTTGCTGAGATAATGCTTGGTAGAAGTGACATTGCATTACTTGGAGGCTCCAGTGGATACTAGCCTCTTTATGTCTAGATGTAGAAAGGATATTTTTTCTTTAAATCTTTTGGGTTGAGATATTACCAAGTCTTTTTTTCACATTCCCAACACAATGCATCAGGCTAAATTCACCAGTGGTATACAAACAAAATCCAAAGCCCTTTTAAAACAAGTGATAAGACAGCAGTCTATTAGCTGGACTTAGCCCTGGCACTCCTACATTTTTACACTTAAGAGTATGACCTTGGGAAGAAAATGGCATGATTCAAGGAGCAGCTGATGAGATGCTGGTGACTTCTTTCACCTCTAAGTTACCACTTCAAATAGGTTTCATAAAGACAGAAAGTCTTTACCACCAGAAAGGTATTCAATAACCTGTGTGAAATGACATAACTTTATTTCTTTGTGCATCAACACATATCACTCTCTACACCCACATTACCCACATTACAAAAGATACCTTTGCAGGTAGACAAGGTTCTTAGGGTGAATCTGATATCTTTTATTAGACTGACTTAAATAGTTGGGGGAAAAATACATTTTTAGTAAGTTTTTGGGTTTAAAAACCCTTCTCCATGCTGAGGAAGTTTCTGCAGTCAGTGTATGCTCTGCCTGGATGGAATGAATAGTAAAGAAGCCAGAGGCTGGGCTGGGCTGCAGACAAGACAGGCAGTTAGCGAAAATATAGACTGAGTCAGTGGGTGAGAGAGAGGCTCAGGGCTGGGGATGGCAGGGGAGAGAAGGGGGATGAATGTAGCAGTTAAATAGTGGAGAGGTACCTAGGGAGTCAGATGTCAAGCAGGTTACGTGTCATATATTTAGTCCATGATTTTTTGTATCCAGGAGGTTGATGTAGTGAAATTCATAAGCTCATCTGTTAAAAGTGTTTTGTAAGTTCCCTTTGAGAATTAGAACTGAGAGACTGGAGAGAGAGTGTGGTTTTCTTGTGAGAAATGTGCCCCCACAGGTAACTGGATATTTCTGTCTTTGATACATTTCCGGTGTGCGTTCATTCTGGTGCGCAGTTGTTGTTTGGGCTCTCCTACGTATTTTCCATCAGGGCATTTGGTGCATTGGATGAAATATATCACATTTCTGAAGGTGCAGCTGTAAGGTTCAGGGATGCTGACGGCTCTGTTGTGGGGTGTAGTAATTGTGGGGGTGATGGAGATCTGTTGGCAGGTTTTGCATTTCTTGTTATGGCATGGTCTGGATCCATTGGGTCTGAGGAAGTTTGCTTCTGGTGATGAGGTTAGCGAGGTTCGGTGCTTGTTTGAAGGATAGGATGGGTGGTTCTGGGAAGGTCTCTTTCTAGTATGGGTTACAATTGTTTGAGGATTTTCCATGTGGGTTCGAGGGAGGGGCGATATGTCATAACCAACGGTGTGCAATTCATAGGGGGGTTTCTTCTGTACTGCAGCAGTTCTTCACGTGGCATTTGGGTGGCTCTTTCAAACATGCATCTGGAGGAGTATCTTTGTTGGGTGAAAGCCATTTTAAGACTGGTGAGGTGGCAATCCTGGGTGTTCTCCTCAGTGCAGATTCAGTGGTATCTGACGACTTGGCTGTATATCAGTTTTCTTGGTGTGTAGAGGGTGATTTCTGGTTCTATGTAGATATGTGGGTTTCTTGTATAACAGTCTACTGTTCTGGATACTTATCATCATGTCTAAATCTGAGATGTTGGTGCTGGAGTAATCAAGAGATAGTCAGATGGAGGGATGATGATTGTTGAATTTCTGATGGAGCTCAGAGATTGCAAGTTTTCAGTCCAAATGATGATGATGTCATCAATATATCTTAAATATAGCAAAGGTTTGATGGTGCAGTCCTTGAGGAATTCTTCTTCCAAGTGGCTTATAAAAAGGTTGGCGTACTGTGGGGCCATTTTGGTGCCCATAGCTGATAATCTTTCCAGCAAGACCAATGACTCATATACACAACAAGCCAAGCTCTTTCCACCCCAAGAGGAAGGGTTATGAGTTAGCATTTATGAAAGGGGCAAGACCAACCATTTTTGGTAGCAAAGTCATTTATTAATTTATAAAATAAATACAGTGTAAAGAAGTGACAGAACAATTTGCACTGAATATACATCTCACAAAGTGAAAAATTATGAAAGGTAGTGATTTCAGCTGAGTATCTCCCAGGTGACAATGAAGACAACTGCAAAGGTATCAGAAATCTTGCTTTTATGAGGGCCCTGCCTGAGCTCTTAAAACCTATACATCACATGTATGTAGTGATCAAACTGTAGTTACTGGTTTTAGCTTATATGACAGTGGCTAAGAATACATTTTGTTATAGTTAAGTAGGCAAGAACAGATAAGAGGGTGCAAAGTCAAATGGAAAATACGTGACACCTCAACTGAGAGAATCACAATAACATCTTACATTACCTCTAAGAAAAAAAAGCAGCATTTCTTAAAAACTGTAGGTAATGCAAGGAAACCTAACAATACAATGCATTTCTATGCCTTTGAATTAAAGTAAGAAAATGACTAAGCAACTGAAGAAGCTAAGTCTTATTTTCAAAAGAGACTTTAAGCTTGAAAGACCCAGATCTTCAAAGATATTTTGGCATTCAATATCCAGTTGTTTTCTCTGAGCATCTGAACTATACATGCCTAATTGTCAATGAAAGGGACTGGATACTGTATAATCTAATTAATTTTCTTCTCACTTTGGGCTGAATAAAGATCAACTGTATCAGTGTCACTGGAATTATAAGCCTGTAAAAAGAGAATCAGACCTAGAAAGAGAGGCTGGGAACTCATGGATTTTGACATAATCAGAAACATCATCCAGGTCATAGACAGACTAATAAATATTCAAATACCACCAAGTCTCAAAAACCTTTCACAGCTGAAACTCATTTCAGTTAAAAGTGCTCACACTGTGAATTTGTTATGCATTATTCCCTCCTACCACCTGAAATTTTTCTGACCAACACCACAGCTAGGATACAAAGTTTTTCAGCTTGATAAACTAAAACAGTGACCTGCAGTCCAAGCTGTCTTCTTCAAAATATTCAAAGACTCTCCTGAAGAATATTCTCCAGTCAGGTTTGTTCCAGAGCTGGAAAGCCGCTGCTTCCAGCATCTCTGGCCCCAGACAGACCCACCAGGAAGCCAATCTGGATTTCCTCAGGTGAAACTTTGTCAAACCCAAGTTCCTCAAAATGAAGAATTTCAGGCTTAAATAATGCCTGACTTTTAGGTGCTTTACTGCCTAGTGGAATCCATAGTCCTGAACTGAGCATCTAGCCTACTTGGGTTAGGTGCTTAAGAATGGGATTTCTAAAAGCCATCTAAAATGAAAATCTTTCTCTCCCAATAAAATGTTTTCCTGGTTGTGATTCCCTCAGTCCCTCCTGTTGTACTTTGCATGGACCACTTAAATATTCATTGGGACTCAGAGAGAAGAAATACATCTTTACAGCCTAGTGAGTAGGGAACTCGTAAGGGAGGAGAGACCTGAATTCCAGTTCTGTTCTAATTAACTATTAAGTTTTCATTGAAAAAGGTACTGGAAGACTGGTCTCCCTCTCCAAAGCGAGTGCCATAACCTTAGCCTATAAAGTCTGTTCACTCTGGCCCAATGAATATTTATTTACCTGACCTGACTTTCAAAGACTGAGCACATTTATCATGAAATCACTAGAGCAGCTGCAGATGATCATAAATTCATAGATGCTAGGGTCGGAAGGGACCTCAACAAATCATAGAGTCCGAACCCCTGCCTGGGCAGGAACGAGTGCTGGAGAAGGCTGGATAGACATCCTGTGAGATTAGAGTAGTAGGAGTGAAAAGATAAATTAAAATATTTTAACTAATAAAGTGCAAATGAAAAATGTATCAACTCACATCCTAGATGGGGGAGGGAACATAATCAAACAGTATCATCCCTTGGTCTATCATTTCCTTGGAAAATTTCCTTGGAAGGAAATTTGTTTGTTTGTTTTTCCAGTCTGATCTCCATATTGTCCTTTCATCAAAGCAAACATTTCATTTTCCAGTGGGAGGTAATCATCACCAAGAGAAGGAAGGAAACAGTTTACAAAAGACCTCTATCTTTAGAAATAATTTATCAGGTTTTGATAATCACCTTGCATTTTTACTGGCAATTTTCTGAATATTATTGCTGCAATTAGCAGCCAAGACAGCTCTGTCTGGAATGGTTAAATGTCTCTTTGTGCTCTTTACTTGCTTTATACATTTGATGGTCTTCTGAACTAAGTCGGTGCTATTTATTTTTACATCAGTTCCTTCTCTTTTTTTCTTACACCATATCTAACTATTGTTCCTCTTTGAAATTTTCCCATGGATGCTGATCACCTGCTGTAAAATGAACCCTATGCAAATTAATATGCCGATGATTGCACAATAATGAAAATAGTTGAGCACATCATGTATTTTAAGTTCCTTTTTAACAAACAAGAGGAAAAAGAAATTACTCTTTTGTTTTCAGAAGAGATTTTCTCAGTTGGGTATTACATTGCACCAGTCTCTCTGAGGGCATAAAGAATTTCTTGTCAGAGAAAGGTAGCAGTAACAGTAGCTAATAGAGAAGGGACGCAAACAATAACTGGAAAAGCTGCTTTCTGGCTATTCACACTAATGGGCTGCTCTTATGGATACGAGGAGAGTAGCCTAGTAATTACATACCTCAGCAACAAAAAAAAAATTATCCTCTTTTTGGTTAACTAATTAAAATTTTTATATAAGCAATTTCACTCTTGCCTTAGTTAATACAAAGCTCATTGTAACTGAAGGCCCAAATTTGTGAGGTGTTGTGAAGTGCTGGAATCTCTTACTTCTTTTCACTGGCCCATTAACTTCTGAGGCTTTCCCTAATGTTCAGCTTCCACCATGCACTAGGCATCTAGAAGGACAGAGTGCAGATCCAGTAACCTGAAGAAAGACACAGTTTAGTAACTGTTGTATTTTCTTTTTATAGATACATCCCTACTTAAAGCCCAACAACAACAATAAAAAAAGAGATCTGCAGTGAGGTACCACCCACCTCTTTTGCTCCTCTTCAGCTGATCCAGGCTGATCCAGGCCCTGTAGTCTCAGTCCTTAACCTTGCTGCAGCTGGGTAAGAATGTGGGTGACCCAACTGAAGCTGAATCCAGAGAAGACAGAGGAAATGCTGCTTGGCAGATATGATGACCTGAAGAGATTGGGACACCTATCATTGATGGGGCTAAGCTTTGCCTTGTTATCGCAGTCCTGGGGTATTGCTGTTGGAACCTTTACTGCAGCTGGATCCTCAGGATATGCGGTTGGACAGAAGTGAGAGGGAAACTAAGCCCCTCACTCTGGTGTCCCCTAGCAAGGATCTGCACAGCAAGTCAGAGGGGAGTCCCAAGAGCTGAAGGCATTCCTCCCCACTGCAGCTCAGCTCCATGGGGCTGTAAGTGCCATGGCCCTGGCCCCACAGCTGGTGCAGCATGGCTCTCAGTCCTGTTCCTGCTTGCAGGTGTCAGCCAAGTTGGCAGCAAAGGGGGAGGGGGAAGAAGTAGCGTGGTTAGGAGTGGAGATAAGATACTACAGCCCCAGATAGGTTTATGCTCCCATTCCAGCACCAACCCTGACCTAGCTGCAGGCAGAGTGAGCGTGGGTGGGTGTGGGTGTATGTGCAGCATGTGACAGAAGGCCACCTCTGTTTCTCCCAAAAAACTCTGCTCTGTGACATTTTGGTTAGGATGGGCCCTGCAGAGGGTACACACCTTATCTTCTCCCTCTCTCTTTAGGTAACCTGAGCTGGCTACATTCCTGAAGGAGGGGGGAAACCTGCTCCCTCAGCCTACATGACTGGCATCACATACTTGGGTGAGGGGTTTGGGCTCCCTGGAGAGCTAGAGACTGCCAGTCTGCCCAGCAACTAGTGATGCATTTCAAACTGGTTGGCTGATAGCCAACAGGTGCTGGCCTCCATTGGACCAGATAAATGAGGTCATAAGGGCTATATACATTAAGCACTGCCCAGGAGGAAGGGGCAGCAGCCATGAGGAAGAACTCAGAGAGAGAGAGGAGCTGGACCATCTGAAACTTGCTCTCTCTCTCAAAACTTCTGATCAAGGAACTGCCTGCCTCCAGAGGGAATCTCCATGTGCCTGGATGATACTTGTGAATAAGCTACCCGAGATCTAACTCAATATATAACTTGCAGTAACTCAGATACATGACCAAAGGCTACTCCAGCCACCCTGTTTGCTCTATGGGATTTCTCTGATACTACTCAATTCTGTACCCTAATCCAACCCTACCCCTTGTAACCAATAAAGTTCTCCTTTGTACCTAGCATGGGATACTTATTGGGAGTGGGCCTAGATTATGCCTTGGGGTCCCCTTGGTTCAGCTGACAAAAGGAGACCACTACTTGTGCTTCCAAATGAGGGAGACATCCCAAGTTCTTGAAGTGAGTCAAGTACCCTTAAGGGCTACTAGGCCTGTGTTTCCCACAGGGTACAAAGCCAGAGTCAAGCCCATCCCTGGGTGGTGGCAGTTCCACCCCCAGGCTAGTGGGTATGCTCCAGGAAGGAGGTCAGCCAGACGTAAGGTGCCCCCAGGGAGGCAGTCAGAACCTGGAAGGTGGTCAGGTGCAGTGAGGTGGGTGGCTCCTACTGGACTACCACACAGCCCTCAACAGTTCACCAAAATTTAAGTGGCCCTCCAGCCCAAATAACTGCCCACCCTGCCCTAAGTGAACTGTTTCAAGTATGCATGACTTCAAAAGAAAAAAATTGTAGCATTTGTACCACAGTTGAGAGATAGAGCTTCTGATGCATTACCCACAATTACAGAAAAGCCATACCCCAATGCATTCCATAAACAGAAACATTTTGATAATGCTTTACCCAGAGCTACAGATGAAAATGTGAAGAACCACTTGGGAGCCAAAGCATCAGGATCACTGCCAAGAATACTGATAACATTACTGTAATTTCTTCATTCTAAATACAAACTTTTAGGGCGATATTTTTTTCAGAACACCTCTGTAGACCCATTTTCCAAAGGCATCATGCTACAGTTTTAACTCTTGTAAACAGTCACATGTATTCTTATATAGACAACCTATAAGCTTAATTTTATATTCATATTGGCCTACTACCAATAGCCTCAGTCATGTTAGGCCTTGTCACGTGGGACAGATAAATCTGTTAAATCTGTGTGGTATAAAAGTTCGAACATGTTCTGAACAGTGCATAGTAGTGTTTACTCCAATCTCTAATATGAACAGCTTGCTGATCGCTGGTTCCAACCTCAGCACTACAGTGAAGTCTTGAATCAGCTTTGATGAGGTGCTGAGACAGAGACTGCTGTTCAGCAGATTATTGGATCTAGCCCTGGGACCCTCTGAACCTGCAGGCACAAGGCTTTCAACTTGTTCTTGGAGGAACCTGACAAGTGAAATATACAGGTTCCTTCCTTCTGACATGTTTGGTATTCCTTGCCCCACCTGGAGGCTTGTTACAGTAGAGGGGTCCCTGGCTGATGTCACAGCTGGGTGAGAAATGTAAATTTCTCATATTATCTCCAGGGAACAACCTGACAATAACTGAACATGTTACTTAATATGATCTGGAGATACATCTGCTGCAAAAAGTCTTAACTTTACTACAATACAGGTGAGCTTAGCATGTGTTTTGCTGCCTGAATACACAGTCACTTGCTTTTTAAATGCATTTAACTCATGCTAAGTGTAACACGCAACATGGTCCTAAGTCTCTCTCACCCTCAACGTAGAATGGTTTAAACTAAAAATCTTGGTTTTGAATGATATGTTCCTACCACTTTTATTCATTCCTCTGAGAGGAAAAAAGCTCCTTGTGGCACAAATGAGGCTGTGTTCAAAGCCTGCCCAATTTTCTCTGAAATTTCCCACCTGAGAAAATAATCCAAAATCACTGATAAAGTTAGACATAGGAAGTTTTGCTGTAAAATCTAACATATCATGTTGGCTCTTGATAAATGCTACCCTTGCCTTTATAAACACCTTAATCTTATTTTGCAATATGGCTCATCAGCACTCACAAAAGACAGAGTCATCATTTGCATTGGAAAAGTTGGTATGTGCCATTGGAACTTGCAGTAAAGTCCAAATAGTTCTATATCAGGTCTTATAAAAGTAAGTCACCAGTGACTCTACCTAAACACAAAGGATTGTCCTTATATAACCCAAGGTAATTACCATGGTCTCAATTCAAAGAGAAAGGGGTCAAATTTAATAGATTGGAGAACGGAGAACTAATTGTCTTGTGTTTTCTTCCCAATTGTTCAAAATTTTCTTACCATACCTGAAACCTCAAGGTTGGTAAATCAGAGAACCTCCCTTGTGTTCACAAAAACTTGAGTTGTTAGCAAAGCCCCGTAGTAGCCACTTTAAAATGCAGAGTTTCAGGGGCAGCACCATAACAGGTTGTATTTTATCCCAGTCTTAAGCCCACTTTGATACTGCATAAGAAACAGGCAACTCACCTCCTACTCCTGCTGCCAGACTGCTCTCATGATTGTGGCAACGATGAAGTCAGTAACTTAGCACACATGATAGGCCCTAGTAACAGTGTGCTGGAGAGGTTCCCATCATCACAGCTGCTGAAAGTTCTCCCAATAAACCTCTTGATTGACTAGGGGGGTTTCTGGGCTAGGAACAGACATTACACATAAACTAGTTTAAGTGGTCAGAAACTGGTTTAAACCTGTAACAGAACAGACATTCAGTGCACGTAAACCAGTTTGAAAATGGCCGGAACAGGTTTAAGATAAATCTGGTTAAATGTAGTATCAGCCTTAACTGACTTGGCTCAAACTGATTTATGCAATGTCTGTCCCAGACCCCATGTTGGTTTAAATTAAATCAGACTCCCCCAGCATCCCAGCATGCTCTCTGGGCTGGCCCCTCGCCTCTGCTTTCTGACTAGAGCAGGGGCAGAGTGTGACCAGACTCTGGCCTGCCATGGCCCCCAAGCAAATTCCTCCCCCTGTCCCCTCTTCTCTCCTCCTCCCCGCCCCACAGCAATCCCTGGGGACCACAGCTGCTGTTTGCCAGCCCCAGCCAGATTTCTATGGTTTGCCTGCAGCCAGGCAGGAACAGAGTAAATCCCTCCCTCTGTCCCCTTTCTCTCCTGGAGCATCTGGGAGTTTGCTGTAGTCTCTGCGGCTTGGGAGGGATTAATTCCACAGTGTGTCCCAGAGGGTGGGGGAGAGAGGCAAGCTAGACCTCTGTGTGCAGATCCAATCTGTGCACTTGTAAGCCTAGTGTTAAGCCCTGCAGAACCACACTGAGAGGTGTGTCACAGGCCAGCTGGGCACTGTGAGTATCAATTTTATCACAGGCCAACTGGGCTGTTTGATTCAGTTTTGGATTAAGGAGGCAAAGCTGGGAGTGGAATAAAGGCAAATGTATTATAGTTTACACACACATGACAGTTAACAGAAAGATAAATGCAATAAGCAGATAAGGCAGTATAAAAGAGCTAATAATAAATAATAACAACAGATAATAATAACAGATAACAGATCAGTATGTCACAGGCCAGCTGGGCACTGCAAGGGTATTAGCCACACCGGGCTGTTCAAAACAACAAATAGACAGACATGGGTTGGCAACTTATCAATAGTCCCTCAATGCCAGGTGAGCGCCAAGTGATTCCAGCAAAGTTAGGCATCCCCGATGATCAACGCTGTCAAAGGGATTACCGGGGAAGGTCCCTTGCTCAGGATCTGATCCTCACTCACACCAGGAGTCTGGGGTCCAGGCGTGGGACAGAAATGACCGTTCTGTTCTCTCCTTCCTGCTGGTTACCTGATGCATGTGTTTTTTTATACCTAGTCTTATGTTAATCAGTTGGCCTCAGGGCCACTCACAATGTTGCCCTATAGCTGTTACCCTATGGGATTGAAAGGTGTTAAAATTATCATAAAAGGTCACTACCCAGAATCAGGTTTATCCAATAAGCAAATTATGATGCAGCACCTTTACAATTGGCATTGCTTTGCCTAAATCCCAACCCCTTTTAGGCTTCAATTGAATATGCTTTCCTGGAATATGCTTTCCTGGAATGTGTTGGGTGTGCCAAGCAGTTAGATCCAGTTTTTAGCACTAAGGCTGAACCCTGAGCAAAAAACTATTAGGCCAGCTAATCGCACAGCTACAGCTTTGCCTATGGGGCCCAGTCAGTTCCATGAACAGTTAATTTATCAGTTTGGTTAAACTTATGACAGACAAGTTACATTTGCAGTTTACAAACCTACAAGCATATATTAACTAATATTACCTATTTAGGCAAAATACCAAATGCCTCCAAGAAGCACATATTACTTATTAATCCCTCTTGTTCTGGCTGTCACAGAGGTGGGAAGTGTTGCAAAGATCTGACATTCATCACACATGCTGGAGATGTAGTTAAGGGAAGTTGCAGACAGATTCACCAAAGAATGCAGAGAGCTACATACCTAAAGAAAGTCTTTCTGAATTCCTGGCTGTAAGGAGACTCTCTGCTCTCAGGATTAGTAAAACTCATTCTTGTCTTCCTGGTTTACATTTTAAGTCAAACTAAGTTGTGAATACTGTGTTTTACTGGGCTGTATATTTGCTTAGGCAAAGATTTTTGGTAGTTCCCTGTTGTATGGTTTGCAAAGTGCTGTGTTCAATACATGATTGCTTCAGAGAAAGGACTTTTTCCCCATCCCTACTCCTCATTCTGGCAGCAGCTGCCCCCACCTCAAGGCTCATGGCTGGCATCCCATGTATTGTGCTAGCCCTGGCTGGTGCCTGGCTATTAGGTCTGTGCAAAGCTTCAGCCCCTGATTCAATTTGGTGGCCAAATCTCTGAATCTGAATTGGATCAGAGGACCTTCTGAATCAATTTGGAGAGATTCAGAAAGATTCAGTGATTTGGACATAGAAACAGCTTTAAATGTTTTTCCTATATACCTCTAAGTAGCACCTCTCATGAGTGCCGTGATGCTGGGGCTCACGGAGTATCCCACAGGAGTGTGGGGGCTCCCCAGCGTGCTCAGCAGCAGACCCAGAAGTGGTCCAGAAATGCTTCTGGTCCACTTCTGGGTCTACTGGGGAGCGCACTGCCCCCCCCTACCCCATGCCCTCCTGGCTTGGTGACTAGTGCCTCCTGGGTCTGGGGAGGCACCTAGGGTGTCTTCATAGCCAATCGCCAAGCCAGGGAGGCATGGAAAGGCCCGCCAGACCCAGAAGTAGACTGGAAGTACTGTCAAGCACATGTTCTGGAAGACTGTCAAGCACATGGAGGGCCCCCAACACTCCTGTGGGATCCTCCATGAGCCCCAGCATCATAGCATTCATGAGCCTCTACTACCTAGAGGTACATAGAAAAAACTTTTACTTAGACAGACATCATAATTACTTACTTTACTTTACTTAAAGCTGTGTCTATGTCCGAATCAGCATCGAATCTTCAGGTTCAGATTTGGGCTAATTGAATCAGGGACAGCGATTCGAATCAATGAATCAAATCACTGTCCCCGATTCAGGCCAAATCTGAATTGAATAGGACCCACTTCACACACCCCTACTGACTATGCCCTTTCTGCTCCAGCAGTGAGGGGTGAAAGCCTTGGAGAGTGTCTCTCGTCCTTCCCCTTTGGTAGTGGCTCCCTAGCTTCTAGCTTGAGCCACTGCAGGCATGTGGCTGCATTTCTGGTTTAATAGAGAATGTCTGTCCAGTTATTAATCAATTTAAACTGTGTAGCTTAGACTAAAATGCAAAGAGTGAATCAATTCAGGTTTGGGCTTTTTGAATATCTGTCCCTAGCCCTGGAATCAGCACATCCAGTACCCTTCCAATGGGAAGCAGGTCTGCTTGTGGCTTCTTTTATAAAGTGCTGTTTCTAGACCCTTCTATGGGACAAGAGGGTGAGGGGAAATTAACACCACAGAGATAACTAGTTTGTAAGCCCAGTTTTAGGCCTAGAGGAAACGACTGCCATCTCCCACTTATCTGAATACCTGAGCAAATGAATTAAGGAAGTTTGAAATGTGTTACCAGATTTGCCTGCTACTTGGGGTATGCTCAATTATTAGAGTTATGTTTCTAATAGAATTACAGAAACCCCAATGTACCGCTTGTGTCCCTTGCATTTCTACACAGAGCTCTCTCTCTCCCTTCTGCAAGTCCTCACTGCCAATGGAGCTACCTTGCAGAGGTTAGTTTCAATGGGCCTGGGTTCCTCCAGCCACTGAATCAGTTGGACACACACACACACACACACACACACACACACACACACACACACACACACACACGTTAACAGGACACATCTGAGACAGGACGGGTTACTCAGTACTTCCAGTTGACACCCTCACATGGCACAGACTCAGTTCAGCAGGGCAACAGTAAAATGCAGTCAGACACAAGCACACAGGTTAACAGAGCACATCAGAGTCAGGGCCAGGTTACTCAGCACTTCCAGCTGACACCCTCATGTGCCCCAAATTCAGCCCAGGAACAGAGTACATCTGACATGGGCTGGGTCAATCAGCATTAACAGGCTGGCACCCTCATATGCCTCAAACTCAACATTTTCCAATCTCTTATCCTAATTGTCCTGGTAGTAACTCCCTTAATGAGCAAACCCCACAGGATTTTTGGGCTTTACAAGGATCTTTGGCTTAAGTAAAAGAAGTGTTGCTGCAGAGCAAATGGGGATGCTGAGGAGAACAAAGAGTAAATGAGGTTCAGAGAGAATATGGCAACCAGCTGTTGGCTTAGAAATGGTATTTAAAGGCCTGTTTTGGGGGATTTGGTTTATAGGTATATATAATTGAATATATATAGAATGGATATATATATGCATTATAAGGGGCCAAGATGGCCAGCAGGGGTTTAATGGATTTCTGAAGAGCTTGAGAGACACACACAGCTTCTCATGGCCCTGGAAGTAGATGGGCTGTCTAGCACAATGGATGGACATAGCCTAAGAATGAAGTGGGGCATGCCATAACACAAGATCACAGTCTTCAAGGCAGGTGGGTTGTCTAACATAACAAGAACACAGAGTCTAGGAAACAGTCTGCAAACCAAAGGACGTATGTACCATCCTGTCCCATAACACAAGATAAGTGACACCAGCAACAAGGCCCTTGAAAATAGTGGGGCCTATGTCCCAGTTTTCAGGGGAACCAATCAAATTAGGAGAAGGCCCAGAAGGCTACATGGACATGTGACCATAGAGAGGCAACCAACCAGAGATAGGCATGGATGAAGAGTCATCAGGAGTCATCAAGGGAGAAGGAGAATACAAAAGCAGAGACTTGACAGTAACAAAGGGCCCCATTCCACCCTGTTTGCTCCCCGAGGTGGGTCCCCATTCCTGTCCCTTGGGAAGGATCCCCAAGGCCACCATGGTCAGAGGGCATACCAGTACTCATCTCATGCACCCCACCGGAGAGGGGCTGTGGGCCTCAGCATCCCACCTCCAGACTACTGACACCTAAGAGAAAGAGCCTCAGTGTGGAGCCTGCATCTTGACCAGATGTACTTTGACTCTGACGACAGCCCTAGAATTGGTAGATATAAAATTATTTGATTGTTTGTATTTTTGCTTTTTTGTTCTTACTATGTATCAATATATTTGGCTATTATTGACTGGCAGATGTTGTGGTCAGTCTGAGGGTTGTGCTTGCCCGGAACAAAGGTATACATGCTGGGTCCAAATCCAGTGTCAACACCAGCTTGACCATAGAAGTTATTTTAATGCCAGGTATATGAAACTTATAATGGCACTAGTAGTTATAGCCACATAAAGAGAGAGAAACAAACAAAGCAGTTGAAATATTAAAATTGGGTAATGGATTTCAATTGGGTATCTAGCTCAAGTTTGATCAGCAAATGTCAGGTTTAGAAATCTGTGGGCTTAAACAAAGAGAGACAGAGAAAGACAGAGACAGAGAGTTGGGGTCTCACCACTCAGCAAAGCTTGAACTGGTCAGAGTTCCCAGGTGCTTGTTGGAGCTGGCAGACAGACAGAGCCTGCAGCATAATCCGTGAAGGTGTTGCTGGCAGGGAAGTGGAACTGGTGCAGTGTTTGGATCAAAACACCAGAACAGAAACTTGAGCTTGGGTAGGGGGTTTTGTAGGGAACTAGCAATGGCTCAAGACAGAACACTCGGTTTGTTTATGGGTAAACTATGGCTCATATGGTGGATAATAGGAACTGATCACTGCTGGCTATGGGTGGTGCTACTCTGAGGGAACTCACAATGCAGACAAGCAGATTCATTGTTTTGAATATTAGTAAAAGAGTCATTATTAGAAATTGTATGATAAATGCTGGGCTGGGCGTGCACAGACATGAACTGATTAGCATTTTGGAGCAGGGATTCCCCATCATGCAGTGTTCCCCTGCTTTGCTGGTCCCAGAGTTCAGTGCGGTCCCTGCCTTGGAATCCTGTTCTCCACTCTTGATGCTAATGACAGTGCCCCCCTTTCCCCATCTCAGACGTAAATGAGACTGGGGGAAGTTGCTGTAATCTTGTTACCCTTATCCAGAGGGGCTTAGGCATGTTTCTCACTGTATCTTCATTTCCTTTTGTAAACTCTTCTTCTGATCAGTTCTGGTTCAGGCAGAGGCAAGGTGGGGGGATGGGGGGAGTCCTTCTTGAGTCAGACAGGCTGGGTACTGCACCAGGGTTCCCCAGGAACACAGACCTGACAGGTGTGTAAGGGAGATTGCCTGCAACAAATGTCCTTTATTGGCTGAAATCAGAAGTGCAAGGACCTGGAGAAGAATATGAGAAATTTAATAGGTGGTCACTTTCCTTTCATTAATCTTTGTTGCTAATGTTGTTTTATTTTGATCTTTATCTGTGACAAACAATGTAGCTACCGTGGCTTAACATCAAGCTGCATTAATTGGCAAGAATGATATTTGCCTTTGCCTTGATGTCAGTTTTAGTGACATACTGAGCTGTTGTACTTATGAGGAAGCCACTTGTACCTGAATTCAAAGCAAAACAGCAAGAGACTCAGGCAGTGTTATCTCTAAACAACCTTAGAGGGGAATTCAGACATGTTCCTTGCCTATAATTGGGTACAGGTGCTTCTGCATTGAAATACAGCTGTAACTCCAAGGGAATTACTCTAGGTTTACACAAGCATGCTGCAAAAAGAAGATGACCCCTAGGTCTTAAACTCCTAAGAATCATGGACTATATTCTCAGCAGTGAATATAGACACTCCAGTCTTCAACAGTGGATTATTTGCACCACTGTCTTTTAATTTTAGTTTTAGGTAGATCAAAGATTCATTGGTTGTCTATACATATGCTTGGTTGTGGGGGGATATATTTTAATTTCAGCAGTTCCTGGAGAGGTCTTCTAATTAAAATGCCTCATTGTCACATGTATTAAGCCCCCAAACATTTTGAAATGGCCATAGGATGCTTTATCTAAACCTCATTTGATCAGGTTTAGATAAAGCGCCCCCCACCAGTTTCAGATTTAGGCTTAAGCTACTTAAGTTACAGTTTAGGGCCTCACTATATAAGGGGCCTCTAAATAAAATAAATAAATAAATAAATAAATAAACGGGGCATTTTCATTCTAAAATGACAAACATATGCATATATATGACTCCACAGTTATTATTCATATTGAGTTCATAAATGTGTGCATAAACAACAATACTTCATCTTAAAATTTCATGAAAATCCATTTTCTTGGATTTCGTGGATTATTTTTTTATTGTATGGAGCTTCTTAAACTGGACATAGTTTAGGGCCTCAGCATGTCAAAATCCAGCACTGGACCCCACAACCATTTTTAAATGTTTGGGGTCTATACATGGGACAGTAAGGTCATGCTTGAGCATCCTAATTAGAACACAGAGCAAGTTTAATTAATTAAGTCTGCTCTGATGCATTCCAATTACAACAAAAACCAGCACATGTATAGGCAGCCGTTAGGATTGGGGAAGCAAGGACTCATACAGAACAGGCACCGGCCTCTCCACTACTGTGGGGAGTGGTCGTGCCTTTCTCACAGAGACTGCTGGCAATGGTGAAAGTGTCTAGAGGAAGGTCAGGAAGAGGAATATGGATATAAATTAAATACATAGCCCTACTGCGGCTTCCACTATGCCACTAGACTCGTAGTTTCATATAAGTAGGGTAGGAAGAGACCTGAGCAGATCATCTAGTCCAACTGCCTGCCCTGGGCAGGAATGAATACAGGGCTGTTATGACCTCTACTAAGTTTAAGCTCAAATGACTCCAGCTAGGTAGTTATCAAGCCTCCTTTGAAAGACCCCTAAGGTAAGAGCCAGCACCACTTCCCTTGGAAGCTGGTTCCAGACCCTGGCCACCCTGACTGTGAAGTAGTGTCTCCTGATGTCTAGCCTGAACCTACTCTCTATCAACTTACGGCCATTGTTCCTTGTTACTCTGGGAGGTGCTTGGGGGAACAGAGTCTCACCAAATCCCCTCTGGTCCCCCCTGGTAAGTTTATATATGACTCAAGACCCAGTTCATTGTTGCCTTAAATTTTCTTGTTTAAAGGGGCCATACAGCAAGTGAAAGGACCTCTTAGAGACGGACTAAGTATCCCATACTGTATACCTAGCAGCCCCATCATCATGTTTCATAGCAAAGGAGAGATAAGCTAGAGAGAGAGGAGGCAGAGCCAGGGCAGCCATGAATGCCAACATTATAGTCTCATAGTTATTAGGGTCAGAAGGGGCCTATTAGATCATCAAGTCTGATCCCCTGCCCTGGGCAGGAAAGAGCGCTGGGGTCAGATGACCCCAGCCAGGTGTCTGTCCAATCTCCTTTTGAATATCTCCAAGGAAGGGGACAACACCACCTCCTCTGGAAGCCTATTCCATATTTTGGCAACCCTCAGTGTAAATAACTTTTTCCTGATGTCCAGCCTGAATCTGCTCTTTTTTAACTTGTGTCCAGTGTTTCTAGTTACCCCGACTATCACCCTGGTAAACATCATATCCCCCATTTCCTGCTGACCACCCCAGATGAGTTTGTAGGCAGCCACAAGGTCACCTTTCAACCTCCTCTTGTGGAGGTTAAAGAGGTTCAGGTCTCCCAATTGGTCCACATAGGGTTTTTTCTGTAGGCCTTTAACCAGATGGGTGGCCCTCCTCTGAACCCTTTCCAGGTTATTCACATTCCTCCTTAAGTGTGGCAACCAAAACTGGACACAGTACTCCAGCTGCAGCCTGACCAGTGCCGCATAGAGGGAAAGTATCACCTCCCTAGCCCTGTTTGTGATGCACCTACTTATGCAAGAAAGGGTGCAGTTAGGTTTACTTATTACCTCATCACATTGGTGACTCGTGCTCATTTTGGAGTCAGTTACCAAAATGACTGCAAAGGACTCCGAGGTCCCTTCTGCAGTTGTGCTGCTTAGAATAGTCCCTCCCAGACTATAGGAGTGCTGCTGATTCTTCCTCCCCAGGTGCAACATATGACACTTGTCCTTGTTAAACTGCATCCTATTCTGTTCAACCCACCTCCCCAGCCTGTCCAAATCCACTCCCTGCTCTCTAGTGTGGGCCTTAGTCCTGTCCTAGTATCTAAACAAGACCCTGGAAGTCCATGAATAGGGAGAAAACAAGCTACCTCTCCCTCTGTCCTGCACAAATGAATGGATTAGGCCCACCTTCACCATTCTTGAAACAGCAGATCTCCTAGATGTATGTGACCTGTGAGCCAAAGGCACTGAACAAAAGGTACTGCTTGTGCCACTGAGCAGAAGTACTGTGTCTCATGAACTTCATTTGCCGGCTTCCTGCTATAGTTATTGGCACCATGACACTGCATTAGACTAATTATTAAGAATGACTTTGGAATAAGGAGGAACTTGAAAGCAAGTCTATGGGAGATTCTTAAATGGGAACTGAGAAAGCGTGCATTTAGCATGCTTGCTTACTTACTTGCCTCTGAAACAGCTCCAAATGTTGGCATTGCTGATTTACAGTAGCAACTAGCCCAGGGCAGGATAACCCTTAATTGAGCAGAGCCCTTTTTTTGGCTTAGACACAATCTTCCTAGAAAGACAGTAATAATGTTTGTCATTTATTTTGTGCTTGTCATTGCTGAAAGTGCATTGAGATTAAGTGTCACAAGACCCCTGGAAAGTTAAGCAAAGAAAGATAAGTGATACTGTGATATAAAGCAATAACAACATTGGACCCACAGATATAGAAAATAGTCAGTACAGCAACCCTCACTTATCATCAAGATGCATTTATTGACCAGAATAATATTTGCATTTGCCTTGACGTGCATTTACGTAACACACTGAGCTGTTGTGCTTAAAAGGAAGTCACTAATACCTGAATTTGAGGAGAGAACCCCAAAAGATGTGAACAGTGAGGTTTCTCAACAGCCAACAAAACATGGTACTAATAAAGGATCTGTAAATATTACAGAGGAATTTAAACACAAGCTTTGCCTATACTCAGCTATAGGTGTCTACACTGAAACGCAGCAGTAACTCCAAGGGCGTTACTCTGGGTTTATCCTTGTGTGCTGAGAATAGAATTTGTAGAAAGCCTCTAGGCTTTAAATTCCTGTGGATCATGGACCATGTTCTCAGCAGTGGCCTGCCAGTCTTCAACCACGGCCAGTTTCATTTCAGTGTCTTTACTTACCTGTAGAGCAATAAGCACACCTTTAGTACTATATGAAGAACACACGCCACTAAGATGGGAGTCTTTAATCCAACCAATCTCCCACTATTCTTGTTGGAAGTTTCACTCAAAAAAGGACCACAAGGAATTTGGGTTCATTTGATTTCCTGTGTTTTAATTCCTGTGCCCTACAGAATAGCTCTATGAGCAGCATGTTGCATTAGACTATAATTGAAATTGTGGCTGTATTTTAGAGATGGGCTGAAGCTCATCAGAATCTGGATTTCAACCTTCACAGAATTCCAATGCAGGGCTTTGTTCCAGACACTGTAAAGATAAGGCCTGTCTGTGAAATGTATATCTAGATTTGGGGTGGAATTGTCTAAGCGCCCTTTATAACTCCACATATATTTGAAGGTATTGGGAGCTAAAAGTTTATTTTGGGTACTTATCTAGTGAAAATATTCTTTTACTGTTACAGGTGGTATTTAGGAGAGTAATGTTTTGTTTATTGGCTTGTAAATCACCCGGCGTACATAGCAGAGAATGAGCCAATGACAAAAGTCAAGTAATTAAAAAGGGACTTTTTAAGCCAAAACCTCCATAGCTGCCTATAAACCTAGAGGTTCCTAGCTAGAGGGTCTTGCCCTTCATTTCAGGGTCAGAACAATTGCCATGTTTGGGGTCAGAAAGGCATTTCACCCCATAGTCAGTTTGGCTTGGACTGTGGCAGTTTTTGCCATCCTGTGTAGTTGGGCATGTGGCCCTTTTCCTTAGGTCTCCTGAGCATTTTTAACAAACTTTCAGGAGCTGGATATTAGGTACCATGGTCACCCTGCTTTACCCATTGCAAGTTAGGTTGTGATGTTTTGTGATTTTGTAAGGCTAATTGTAAAGTTTTGCTAAGAGATTAGATAAAGGAGCTAGAAAATACTAAGTTTAAGACTGTTTTGGAATGAGGGACCAGCAAAAAACAGACTTAATGTACCCAATTCCTACATTATGTTACTGCTCACAGCTGGTGGTCCTGAAGTACTCCGCATTTTGTTTATGTGGACAACATTTAAAGACAAGACTCGATATGGACTGTCATGGGCTTGTACTGACTTCAACAGAAATCAGGAACTTGCTGAACTTAGGTTTCAGAGTTCCATCATCTGGAAAAGTATGCGTTTTTCAGCTTTTGCATTCAAAATCTCTTCAAACTCAAAAAGAATTACTGCATTAGCTTGCGTTCAGTCATCATTTTAAAAAATTAACACTGTTACTATGAGGACTAGAAATATATTGAAAACTGTGTTTGGGATTCAGCAGTTGAGGGTAAATTTTGTAGAGAATTGTATGACTGGAAGATATTGGGTGTTTATATGAAGACTTTTCTCATTATCCAAGCACAGACTACTTGATGAATCTCAGGAATTAACCTCAAGGGACACGGGGCCAGGAGCCCACTAAAAGGGTGGATCAGACAGCAAAAACTATTTATACTGGGCTATTCAATGATGGAGAAAGAGCAATGGTCCTATTACTGTAGAAGGGACTATGGTTTTGGGGGTTTTTTGCTTTAAGTCACAGAACATCTTCACTTGTGACATAATCTTCTGATTTTTTGAACTCCTACAGTAAAAAAATATTTCTTCTGCACTGCTGTTGCTCTCTAGCCAAGTGCCTACAATGGGTTAACACATTGGGCTGTTAACCAGGAGGTTGGCAGTTTGATCCCACCCAGGGATGGGGCATGGTATGCCCTGGGCCCACTGCCCTTTTTGGGAGCTGGAAAAAAAAATGTGTACTAGAGAACCCCGGGGGAGGACAAGGAGCAATGGCCATGAACTGTTAGAGGATGTTTCAGGTTGGATATTAGGAAGAACTTATTTACAGTAAGAGTGACCAAAATCTGGAATAGACTTCCCAAGGAAGCGGTACAGTCCACAACCTTGGACATCTTCAAGAGGATCATTTGATCTCAGCAGCATTCCTGCCCAGAGCAGAGGGATTGGACTCAATGATCTTTTGAGGTCTCTTCCAGCCCTTAACTTCTATGATACTCCATGGGTATGAAATAGGCATAATACCTTAAGTCAATACCTACCTCACTGTGGTGCTGTGGTGGTCAATTTACTAATATCTGCAAGTGAAATGAAATAGATGAGAGGTTACATAAAACATTATTGTTCTAATTGCTTTTCCTGGTTTCTAGTACTGCCACAAGCACACACTTGTCTGTTAATTGGCTTTTAAAAAGCTGTTTGCCTTCACCTTTCTGCATATTCAAGATAAATTGTTTTTCAGATTTTAGAACTGACTTCTTTCTGACATATCCTTTCAAGCACTAGCAAATGCATCTTAGTGCATTAGTCATTATCGTGTCCATTCACAATGGCAATTTGGAAGGTTTCAGCAGTCATATAGATAACCTGAAACGTCCAGGAGCAACGACTGTACCCATACTAAAATATATCTTCTTTACAATAAGCAAGCCTGTCCCCAGTTTGGAGTTGTTAACTCATGACAAATGCATGCATCTAGTTAGCCTTTTATGTTATCATGAAAATGTAATGGGATTATCAAAAATGGGCCTGTAGCACAAAATTCTGGTCTGAATGTGGACCTAAAATTCATACTTGTTGGAAAGTTTGGGGGTTAAAGTCTTGACTTATATTTATATAATGATGATTTAAGAATAAAGTTAACAAAACAAAAACACTGACATTTTTGCTGTTTGAGCTAGTGATCATGTAATATTTTAGATTGTGGTAGGGGGAAAATGGGAATGGCTGGGGGGCAGGGGACTGGAGTGCCACAAAGCCCTATGGGTTGTTGGCAAAATGCAACCTAACATGAGTTATGATGGGATCTGGTACAGATGTTTATTACCATGCACTAACCTACAACACTGAAGTCTGATATCACATCCATCCAAAGTTGTCTTAGGGGGGGATCTGCCGTTTTTATGGTGCCCTGATGATATTGATATGCCCTGATGGTCTGTTCGGTTATGGCTGTAGGACACTTTCTTCATGCTTATCATGAAATAAGGGTAATGTCTGTACCTGGCCCAAGTCTACAAAAGACACAGTACTTAATTAGTAGTAATCTGACTAAGCAGTTAAAGTAGTAATTTGACTAAGAAATCTAGGTTTTTAAAATGTGTATGTTCACTATACAGCCAAATAATAACTTCCTGCTACGCCAGTCTTTTCAAGATGGGTATCAGTAACCAGGGGCCACGGAAGAAACCAACCAACCCCAACCCCTGCCTCCCTCATCACCCCGCTGCTCCCACTGCTGATTTCTTACTTTACACTAGTGCATTTTTGCAATGTTAGCTGGGCAATTTACACACAGGCAATTTACATAGTGACATGTCAGTCAGAAATATCACGTCAGGCACAAACAAAGCGGAAGTATAGCTTGCTATTTAGCTAGCTATGCAGTTAAAAAAAAAAAGAAGCTATACAGTTTTAACCAGAATGGCAATTGTGTATTTGTGCATTATATATATAAATTAACATGCTAAAAGTTGGTTGGGCCGTGGCCCAGGCGGCCCACCCCATTCCGTGGCCTATGTCAGTAACTCATCTATGTGCCTAATGAAGCTGAGTAGGTTTAAATTGATTAATACATGCAGTATTTCATTCAAACTGTTTTATTTATAATTCAGAATTCTAACAGGTTTGCTATTGAACTAAACAATATAGGAATTGATGCTAACTCTGAAACATTCATTCAGAGATTCTATCTAGGCTCAAAGGGAGTTTCTTTCAGAATACAGTTAATAAACTGATCTCTAGGGCTGGATTGGGAGTTAAACACACAAACGTCTCTCTTTTAGACTGTCTTGAAAAGCCCTGCCTCAGGGCTTTTTAAAATGAATTTACCTTTAGCTTAAAGTTTTAACTTTTTTCCATTCCATTTGAGGTGCAACAAATGCAGCTGTACCTTCCCCAAATTAGCTTTTGGTTCCCCCTAGTGGCATAAAATTTTCTACACAGCTTAGTTGAAACAGCTCCTGTCCTGAAAAGAATGAGCTTTGCCAGCATGCTGTAATACATCTTCAGCCCTTTGTTCATGGCTGAGAAGATGGACAACAGGTTTTCAACCCTAAGCAATATTCCAAATTAACAGGATTTTACTCAAAAGATGTCTGGTTTTATTTCTGAGTATGTCCCACTCAGACTTGAATTAGAGTGACCAGACATCCCACTGTAGCCAGGATACTCCCAGATTTCAGAGGCTGGTCCCCACCAGTTTGTGAGAATTAAAATAAGCATCTGGGAAAGGCAGGGGTGCAGTCTAGCAAGGAGGAGGAGTGGCAGTGTGCCAGGAAGACAGGCACCTGATGTTTCTTCATGCACAAGGTATGGCCCTGTGACTTGCTTCTCCCATGTGTTCCCCCTAGGCCCAAGCAATAAAGGTTACACACACAACTCCAGAAAGATGGAAAGGCAAGTAAACACAGAATTGTGGAATGTCCCATTTATGAATATCCAGGTGATTCATTCCCTAATTGTGGACAAACACCAAAAGCATAATGTCCAAACTGGGTGTCTGGAGCAATCCTCACTCACCCATCTCCTCCTTATTCTAGCTTCAGAATGAGGCAACATGCAGGAGCAAAGCTGGGCAGTGTACATTATAGGGCACAAGGTCTTTTGGGAATCATTAGCAATGCTTAGGGGTTGCACACGGGTGCATGTGCATCCCTGAAATCGGCAGCATACCCCCTGTGATTGGCTGCCACTACTGCACCTGAGGGCAGTCGCCACTTGTCACCCCCCTTTGTTGCTGATACCACCAGCAGCGTCTGCAGGTGGTTGCCAATTACCACTGACAACTGCCGGCAGCATCTGCGGGTAATCACTGACCGCTGTTCACCGCCCCCTCTCCCCTTGCCCCCACCACTGACACTGGCGCGGCCACCTGCAGGAGCTCCCTGTTCACCACCACAGCTGACACTTGTGGGCAGCCATCCTGCCCCGCCCCAGCCTCCAGGGGCACACGTCATTCATGTTGGGAATTGTAGCCCTCTAGAGCAGCAGTGGGATTTGCTGCCGCCACCAAAGACTTTCACACCATGTTTTTGCTGCCAAAGCTCATATCAAAAGGGCAAAAGAGAGGCTTATTTCAGGGGGCAAAAAATTGGAGTCTCTTCTCCTCCCAGGAGCAGCAAATTTCACTGCTGCTCTGCAAAACTGATTCCCAGGACACCGTGCACTCCCTTATACACCTAGCCTGTGCTGGCTGCTTCCTGCAGCCCTCCATGGGTGTGTCCACACATGCAAGCGTGCACTTGCAGCAGTTCAAATAGAAACAGTGCAAATATGAGCCAAGCTTTTTTGCTTCAGCGCACATGCTTTAGTGTGGAGAAAATTGTGCCACTTGGGGCAAAAAACCCTGCCTGGCTCCTCCCAGATCTGCAGCCATGGGGAGCTATAGCCTGGGACCAGCACCTGTGCTGTCCCCAGCAATATAAAAAGCTGCCCTGTCCTGGCCCCAGCAGTATAAAAAGCCGCCCTGGCAAGTAGCTCAGGACTACTTGCTCTCAGGAGCTTCTGGGGCCCAGCCAGTTGGTACCTAGGGACACTACCCCTTGTGCTTGCTAAAGCAGCCCTGGGAGTTCCCTGCCCCCTCTACCAACAGCAGCAGTCTGGCAGCGGGGGCTGCTGCCTGGCTGTGACCTGCTGTGCACCTGCCGGACCCGGATGGGGACTGCACAGCCAGTAGAGGCATCTGCCCCTCTGGGCCAGCTGCCAGTGGACTCTAGCTGCAGAGCTGGCCTCTGTGTGGCACTAATGCCCTGTTTGACCATCCGGGCAGCTATCGCCTGGAAGTGTGGTGTCCTACTCTGAACTGTCAAAGCATGTCATCCGGGCCCCATTTGGCCAAGAGGTCAGCAGGGTCCTGCCACTGGCCTCCCCAGCAGGAATTCTGGTGTTCCCTGTTGGAAATCTGAAAAATCCCTGATAAAAAAAATCCCAAAGATATTCTCTAAAATACCCACAAATCCATGTTCCTCCACAAGTAAAACAAAAGACCACTATACAGAGAGAGAGATCAGTTGGACAATG
>JAGPOW010003476.1:143377-200525 GCA_030014935.1 Caiman crocodilus | reverse complement strand
CGTATAACCGAGCCAAGGGCTCAGCGATCACCCCCGCCAGCTCGCTCAGCACCCTCGGGTGTAGGTCATCCGGGCCTGCCGACTTAAAGACATCCAGCCATTCTAGAAGTTTTTCTTTGTGTTTGCATGTAATGAATCCATGGATGCAACGTTAATTCCTGGCACGTTAAACTAAACTATATCCGAGGCGTTTTAGTTTAATGCACAAGAAAGACTTTAGAAGTGTTAGGAAATTCAGCTTTTGTAAAAAGACACACGGTTGCAGCGCATGAAAGGGCAAAAGTTGTGGGGCGTACACTCTGCTAACATTGTGTGACACCCCCAGACATCCTTGAAAGGATCTCAAGACACTCTGGTTGAAAATTAATGGCCTAATAAATAGTCCTTAATATACCAAAGCAGAAACAATTCAATGTCACTTATTTTGCTGAGGGTCAGGCAGGAAGCTGTACAGACATGGCCCCTTTTCACCTTTCTTTTTCGACTTTTAGTTTTCCTTCCTTCCTTGGCTGTGATGGTTTGATCAGGGACAATCCTGCCTGGAGGAGAGAACCTTGTCAGGTCCCTTCCAGCCCTACTTTCCTATGATCCTACTATTATAAACACCACCTATTATTTAGCAACCTACCACTGAGATCAAGGAGGCAGGCAGCGGACATCACAGGTCGATCATGGGACCAGCTGTGGCTTCCATGGGTTTAGCACAGGGGCCCTCCTCATGCCTCTGACTAGCCACATAGGCTCTGTCGTGTGGCTCTGCCCCTTGCCACTGATTGGCCGAGGGGTGAGCTGCATGACCAGCAGCCCTCAACTAGTGGTGCGGGGTAACAACCACCATCTTGGCTGCTCCCCTTCATGCCAGTGGTGGTTCCCATCACACCTCCTCTTCCCCACAGCAGGCTCTGCAGTTGGGCCACAGCAGCAGAATTTTATTTCTAGTAAGATTTTTTCTTGCAGATTGTGAGGACAACACCCAATTTCACGATTTATGCAAAATCTGCAAAACTGAGAATTGAGTCAGTCCCTGCTTATAATCTACATTAAGATATAGATTATATATGAAAGTTTAATAGGTACAAATGTTTTCTTGTGGGAACAGATTTTGAATCAATAAATGGAAACTACTGATAACATATGGACTTATGAGTCCACAGTTTCACTAAAGCAGCTCCAATTTTAGTTTCACAAAAGGAAAACACTGACAGTGCACTCTACTGCAAATTACTCAGAAGGGTGAGGACAGAAACCAAAAGGTATCACCTTTCCAAATCAGCAACCTAAAAGCATGACACTAGTCATACTTACTGTTGCACAATCTCTCTTTCACAGTGAATATTCAAGTAGTCCATGCAAAGCTTCATCGGAAAGAAAGGAGAGCACATTTACCTCTACACTCATACTTCCAGAGATTCTCAAGAAGCAGTCCTGGAACTGATTGTTTAATATTTTTATTGGTGACCAATGCACAAAAAGTTAAACACCTCTTCTAGCCCAAAATGTGTCCTTTGGCACAACCTCCTTTAGCTAGTTTATTACCCACCCAACAGTTCTTACACTGATTTTCTTCTACTGCTCAATCAATACTTTTACCCACAGTACTATATCGAGTGATTTCAAAATAACCATGCAGATTAGGTCCACTGCCTTTCCTTATTTATAAAAAATAAATAAATAAGTTATTTCATGAAAGAAAGATGAGGCAAGTTTGCCATGAGCTACCTTTTATAAAAACTCTTGTTTCTTTTTATCCCATTTTCCATATATGTCCAGGTCTTTAAACATACGTTCCTTCAAGTTTCAAGGCTGGTGTACTATTCATGTCAGACTAGAGGGTATGCAATTATACAGATCATTTTTCTCATTTTTTAAACTGAAGTGCAATATTTGCCAGTCTTCAGTCATACGGCATTATTTCCATTTTGCTACAGATCCTTGCTGCTGGAGATCCTGGTGCCAGTTCTTTCCGAACCCTAGGGCAGAGACAATCCAAATCCCCCCAGTTAGGAACACAGGGCATTTATACACATGCTCCAGGAAGTATGGATGGGTGCTTTAATTGGCTCTGAGAGGCATGGTTATTAAGAACACCCAAAGAATGTCACATGCAACAGCGGCTCCACACTGAAAAATGGAGGTGGGAAATGAACTTTATTCTAAAGTGCCCTGCCACCATGTTTCTGTGTAGAGACTCTTATACACGTGATGCTGGAGGATGTTAATTTCCAGGCTCCAGCAGATTCAATTAATTCCAGCACTGGAATTACAGCATGACAAAGCAGGCTTCCTACATGTGCATAGGAGCCCATAGAGGTTTCCACACATGTATAGGAGCCCACCTGAGCTAATAAGTCCAGCTCTCTCTGCTCACAGGAAATCACTTATCCACAGCGTCCCCAAAATCACCACTTCAAACCTTCACACACAACTATCAGGCACAAAAATAGAAGCGCCACGAGCACCCTACAATGTGCCATATCTAAAAGCAGGGGAGACAAGGACACTCCCAGCTCATTAAATCTCTGCTATGACATAGAAGCATTTTGTTAATATATGCTCAAAAGAAAGGATCCCAAGAAAAGGACCACACTTCATGTTATGGGGTTGAATGCAGTTAAGCATTCTGAGCTTTACTGCTGCCTCAGCTGTGGAAGTTGCCATATCCATACCTTCATTCCTGATTTTCATGAAGTGCTGATTATTCACCTCTTCAAAACACCTCTTCCAGCACCTCCACATTGATCATTTGGAATTAAATGGAATGAATTGAAAAAACTAAATCACATCTGAAAATCTTGGCCATGTAATGTTTCAACAATGCTGCAGATTCTAACTCAAACACCAATAAGCACGTGTATAGGCAGCCAATGAGTCTTAAGCTCTTAAATGTTTAAGGCACTTCTTTAAATTGGAATTTGGGGGCTCTTGAAAATGTTATTTGTTAATAGTTTGTATTATGTATCTGAAATAGAATAATCTGGCTTAGTTTATACCTATTCTCTGTGTTTTAGAATAAAAATGAATTCCAGCAACTACAGCCAGGAATGCCTCTTCACCCAGGTTGATACCTTTATGATGTCTTTCCAGTTTGCAGTCTCCATACCTACCTTCATTCTTGGTTTGATTCTCAATTCACTGGGGCTCTGGGTGTTCTGCTGCTGTTGGAAGAAGTGGACAGAATCCTCAATCTACATGGTAAACCTTGCTCTCATAGATCTACTGCTGCTTATTTCTCTCCCTTTCAAGATGTACTACTCCACACAAGACAGAGAGCAAGAGCAGAAGGGGCCCTGGTGTGCATTCATAGACTCTCTCTACTTCGTCAATATTTATGGGAGTATTTTCACCATTGTCTGCATTAGTGTGGACAGATATATTGCTATAAAGCACCCATTCAAAGCTAAGGTTTTCCGATCCCGCAGGAAAGCATTAATGGTATGCGGCATCATTTGGGTTACAGTTTGGCTTTGCAGCCTCCCTGTCTTTGTTTCCCACCCATCTGACAAAGTCAAGTGCTTCCACAACTTGTCAGACAATGTGTGGAGCACTCCCATCATTGTTTCTGTTGAAGTCTTTGGATTTCTCATCCCCATGACTGTGATGGTTTATTGCTCTGCTCAAATCATCTTGACGTTGCAGAACCGGAAACAAGGAGCGGAGAATTGGGCTGAGCAAGTTGCCTGCATGCGAGTTATTGCAGTCAACCTCATAGTGTTCCTTATCTCTTTCACTCCAGCACACCTGGCGATCTTACTTCAGTTCCTTGTAAGGCAGCACATCATTGTGGATTGCAGCATGAAACAAAAAATTAGCCTCTTCATTCAGGTGTCAATGATGATAGCCAACATCAACTGCTGCCTGGATGCCATCGGTTACTACTTCATTACAAAAGAATTTCGTGAGAAAAATTTAAAGAACTTAAGGAAAACATTTTCTTCTGCTGAGGCTCATTCTGAATGACTAAACTACCTGCTTTAGAAGAATACAAGTTTCCCCAGCTAAACCTGGTCAGATAAGAGGATCCTAAAGCAGTGTTTGGAGAGGAAGAGGAGCTATTAATTTGTATGCATGCACATCTAATTTTTGTAAAACATCTTTCTTTCCTATAAAATCATAGAAAATCCAAAAATAAAGAAATGGCCCTAAAACATACGAAAACTAACTCTTTAAAGTCTGCTCAATATCTGGAATAACCTGCCTAAGCAAAAGTATCCATGTTGTCTAATGATGACCCCCTTCATGCTGCACTCAGCACCACTACTGAGATGCTAGCTCATTCCTCTGACAATGCAAGCTAAATCAAAATGGGCTGAAGGCAGTACTAAAGCGCATTCTCAGGTCTGCCCAGAGTTGGCTGCAGGATTTGGTGTTTGCTGAGCAAGACCCACTGGACGTGGTATACTACTTGGCAGAGTTCACAGGTACAACATGGAGGCATTATAGGCAAGTTCACAGGTACAACAATGCTTATTTGTAGCACTTATTTCATTTCAAATCTCTTTCAGGAGATTAACTGTTTGGGTAGAGTTGAACCAAAAAGAATTACTAGAAATTGTCCAACTTGGGAGAAGGTTGCAAGCAAAAGTGTGACAGGCACGTTGAAACTACCTCTGCATACCTAGTTTTATTTAATTTCAGATTCCAGTCAAAATTTGGTAATCATGACCACTTCGAATTTTTTTGAAGCCCTGCAAGGGTTTTCAGCTAGAGCTACCAGAATTTGAGACTTGCAAATTTCTCAACTGAATTTTGTAATTGGCATAATACGTCAGTGCAATTTTAAAATAGATTATTCATGTGCAAAGCAATAGTGCACTTGTGGAAACACCACGTAAGAGGAACTATGAATAAAACATAATCTATTTACATGTAAGCAAATCAATAGTATACATACACGACATTTGCTGACTGATTTTGCACTGCCTTTCTTTGACAAGGATGATACAAGCTACTATAGTCACACGGAGATTCAGCTTTCTTATTATAAAATTTATTTTGCAGTGTCATTTGAATCTATTGTGACCATTTGCTTCTCTTTAAATGTCTTATAGCAAGGTTCTGGAGAAATTCTATTTTATATGGTTTTTTTTAAATATTTTTTTGACTGTGGCAAATGTTTGTATTTTTAAAAAAAAGTTAGCTCATGCCATTACAGGACTCTGTGCATATTTCCATTTCTAGAAGTACATATGTTTGTTACAAAAGCTGTTCTTAGAAACACAGCAATAAATAAAGCCTATAAAGAGTTCTGTTGCATGAACGGGTTTCAATTATCATTTTGTGTGAAAGCCTGAACTAGGACAAGAGCAAGTTCCTCTACAAAGATTTCTGAAACAACCCAACTACCTCAGTAGTACTAGTTATGCCCTTCAGAAGCTCACCTTTTTTTTGTTTTATATATATAGATATCTATATATATCTATATATATAAATTGTTATATATATGATATAGAAATTATTATATATATACATATATATAAGCAATTTCTATATTATTTGTGTTAAGTTGTGTGTTAACTTAATAAAATCCCTTCTTACCCTCACAAATATTAAACTTAAAAACACATTTTTAACCAGTAGCATAACTAAGGGGAGGATGGCAAGGGCTAGGAAGGCACCCGTCCCAAAGACCGACTCAAAAGGAAGTTGGGGGCAGATTTAAAAAAAGAAAAATAGCAGCTGCTGCCATCACTCACACTTCTCCTGCAACTACTCAGGACACAACTGCCCAGTGACACGTCTAATTTCAGCTACATGCAGCATTTGAAAACATATCTTCTTTGAATGTCTTGGGGTGACTACAATAATGCAACTCTAGCATGTTCATTTGCATAGACAATGCTATAATGCTACTATTATAGATTTCTACACGGGGTTAGGGTTTGTGGTTTTATAGCCCATTACAAATGGTAGTCAGAGATTGAGCTTTCCAGGAAGAAAGCTTTGGTTCATACTATTGCAAAGGAAAGTGAATGACTCACTTGTGCATAAACATACAAGAGGACAAGGAAAGGCCATTTACCCCAAAATATCCTTCAGTCCTTTCTCCCCGTGCCCTCAGAAATACCACTAAATCCAAACTATCCTTCTACTAAATAATCAGTTATTGATGCTTTAAAAATAATCTCACTTCCCAAGATGTAGGACTAAAAAATCATTGTAATTTTTAAAACGACAGGCAGAAAAGGTGATCTTTCCTTTTAACAAAAAGGAGTTCCTTTCATTTTGAAGAGTTACATTACATTAACATTTAATTTATTAAAAAACTCGTTAGAGTCTTATTTATCTGCTTCAAGTGGATTCCTCCCTCAGTGCTGCTGATGTATGCATCATCAACTCTGTGTCAGAAGTTTGGTGGTAACTAGCTACAGCAAATACACTGTCTTAACCTAAAAATGTACGAGGCAGCCAGGACTGACAGTCTGTGACCTAACGCTAGGGACAGAAGTTGCACACAGACCAGTTTAAGATCAGAAACTGGTTTAAACCTGTGACAGAACAGAAGCTCAGTGCACATAAATCACTTTCAAAACAGCCAAAACTGGTTTAAGGTAAGTCTGATGCTACATCCAACCAGGTTTAACTGATTTACATCAAACCAGTTTATTCAATGTCTGTCCCAGATCCCTTCCTGATTCAAGTTCAACTTAGTCCCCCAGCATCCCAGGATGCTTTGCAACCCTGGGTTATGCTGTCTGTTCCAATAGATCAAGGGTTGCCTTGCCCCTCTGCTCCTTAGCCTGCTTCTGTCAGCCCTTGGGGATGAGGGAAACAGGGAAACAGACCCCTGTCCCTCCCAACAAGGGTCTACATAGCATGTGCAGGGAGGGAAAGCCCCTGAGGCGGGGGCTTTTTGACCCTCAGCAGCCCTTCCCCATCCCCAGCTGCCAATTGCTTCAGCAGCTGCTCCAGGAGGGACGGAGAAGGAGCCTTCTGGGCTGGGTGCCTTCCTGTGCAGCCTAGCACCGAGGCACTGGGCAGCCCCCACCTTGAGGGACTTCCCTCCACCCCAGCCTCAGGCAGCTGGGGGGGAATTCTTCCCTTCTCAAACCCCAGAGCTGCTTGCCTTAGCCCCGTGTGTCTCAGGCAGCCGAGAGACGTTCTCCTGCTCCTCTGCAGCTGATTTTCCCACAGCTACTGCAAGTCTGAAGCAAAACTAGTTGCAGGGGAGAAAAAGAATTTCCTTCAACTCCCCGAGGTTGGCCCAAACTATTCCTGAGACCTGCAAAGCTAAGGCAAGCAGCCCTGGGGTTCAGCAGGGAAAGACTTCCCCTCAGCTCCCTTGGGCTGCATGGGCAGGCACCCAGCAGGAGGACTTCTCCCTCCCTCCTATGGCAGAGACTGAAACAAAAAGTCAGCAGCTGGGACGGGTGAGGGGGAAATTCCTTTCAGCTCCCCCAAGGTGGACTATACTAGCTAGCACCGCATCTGAAAGGGGGTCATAATTGACCATAAAGTGAATGAGCCACCAGTGTGATACTACAGTTAGCAAAGCAAACAATACATTAAATATGCGTTGACTGATGCATCTCAAGCAAAAACGAAGTTATTCTTTGTTTTACTTGGCAAGGCTGCATCTGGAATACTGCATCCAGTTCTAGGCACCATACTTCAAGAAGGATGTGGAAAAGCTTGAGAGAGTCCAGAGAAGGGCCACTTGTATGATTAAAGACCTGAGGAGGAAACCATATGAGGAAAGGCTGACAGATATGGGACTGTTCAGCCTAGAAAAGAGAAGGCTTTGGGAGGATTTGGTGGTAGCTTACAGATATATCAAGGATGAGCATCAGGTGTTAGGCAAACAACTATTAACCAAAGCACCCAGAGGAATAGTCATCAACTCCTAGAAGACGGTTTCAGACTGGATATAAGGAAAAAAACTTCACAGTTCATGTAATCAGACTCTGGAATAGACTCCCAGTGAGGGTGGTACAGGCACCTACCCTGGAGATGTTCAAAAGCAGACTAGACACATACCTTGCCAGGGTTATTTGTCCCCAGCAGTCTTTCCTGCTCAGAGCAGGGGGGGCTGGACCCAGTGATCTCACAAGGTCCCTTCCACCTCTAAACTACTGTAAATCTGTGGACCAGCCTCAGACAAAGGGCTCCTTAACCCCTTGTGCTGGGACAGCAAGGGGTTAGGGGCACGTACTAGTGAGACAAAAATCAGAGACACTTGACCAAATGTATGTGCTCGTGGTCCCTGCCCACTGGCCTGGGTCAGCACAGGCCTCCCCCTGCCTTTCCCAACTGAACTCACATTTCAGTTTACAGCTGGTTGTTGGTTCAACCTATGTAGCTGAGAGGCAAGCTGCCTAGATTGAATTGATTCTGCCTCGGGCTTTTTTACTGTCTATTCTTAGCCCAAGACACTGAACAGAGCTATTATATCTGAAATCAAGACTATTGTAAAAGGATCTTGATCATTAACTTATTCATTAACTAAGCGGCAGCACCTTTTAGGCTCAAGCAGGATGGGTGCTGCAAGACCCAAGTAGGCAAGAAGTTGTGGCAGTACCACAGGCTCATGGAGAAATTTAATTCCCCAAGTCTGTAAAGCCCAAATTGGGATGCTGTGTGCATACCATGTTGGCACAGAAACAGTTTGCCCTCTGTCCCTACGCATCAGATGGAAAACTTCCTCTTGTGGAGAGAAGGGCACTCCTTGATGTGGACATCTGCAAAGACTGGAGCTCTGACTCCAGTGAAAAGAAAACAACATAATTTTTAAGCTTAAAGAAATGCTGTCCTTCCATGAAAAAATAGCCATAGGATGGGATGCCATGGCATTTTCAGTCTATGGTATCAGTGTTCTGCAGATAAAATTTGTTCAGGCTATAAAGATCATTTTTCCCTCCTGTGTGCTATATGAACAAACCAATGGTAGGTTTTGAAAACCAGCTTGGGTTATTTCCTTTTTGTTTATTACCACCTATGATTAATTTTCCTGACTCAATTCATGTTTAAAATTATGTCTTCTATTTTTCTTTCATATGACAAAAGCAGTGTCTATAGCTTTATCATTGTACGCCTCAACATTTTTGTTCATTTGGGAGCTCTTGGCCACTGGAGACATTACCAGGGATCACTATGTGAAAGTGATGTCTTCTCTTATACAGAAAAATAGAGTATAGCCTGAACATATTTTAAGTGCCTGGTAATGGCACAGAGAGAAGGGAATTCAGCTCAGCCTCCCATAACTCTATGTCAGCTTAATAGGACTATCAGGATTTAAGAAAGGCAAGTTTTTCAATCATGAGTTTTCCCTTTTTAAGCGTATTGACTGCAATTTGTTTAAATTCCTTCTCAAAGATTAATAGCATTTAAAAAAAAACCAAACAAGAAAACCCCAAACTTTGACTTATAGCTGTTTCCTTTATATATATACACACACACACATATTTATATATATTAGTATAAAGCTTCCTTTAATGTCAATATTGTAACATGCCGTTACCCAATAAATAAATAAAATTCATCCCTGCAGCTTGTAAGAATTTTAAGAATGTAAATTGTTAAAGCTTTGTGAAGTTGAATGGTTTTAGAGTTAATTTCTGCTGGAAAATATAGTAGAGCGGTCTCAAAATGATATAGCACTCATGATGAGTAAAACCGAAACATGTTTGACATTTTAAACAACAACAACAAAACACCACAGGTCTAACACATTATGTTTCTTCATTTCAACTTTAAGACCATGGTTCTCAGAAAAAACAAGACCTTTTTGTTTCTATTTTCTTCCTCTTTTTGCCATATTTAGTCATGCTAAGTGCCTGAATCCAAATTTCTTCTACACAACTACTGGAGAGACTAGTGGCATTCTGATAATGAATAACTACTCATTTGGGGGTGGGGTAGGAAATCAATGGACTGTTTTCTTCTAGCCTTGAAGCAAAAGTTGATTCAAATAACCACATATTTTAATAGCATTCTGTATATGATATTATTTTTATAAAAGATCGCTTCTTCACTGTCTAGTCATGATGCTGATAAAAACTATTAACAAAACACCTGGTTAATGTAATTCACTATAGATTGCTGTACAGTTTGATAGCTTGCATAACAGCCCAGACATCATCCCAAAAAGTTCTGCATGCAACTCAACCCTTGGCTTGAGCATGCCTTTTAGACCCACAGCACATGCTCATTTAATGGTTCAACAGGATCATATCCCCGATCCCAACAATAGCACTTCTCACCATGCCACATGTGCAATCACACCCTTTCTACTTGCCAGTGAGGAAGAAGCTTGGGATCATGTGTAGGGCTTCCCCTGCACTGGATAGTTGAAAAAAGCCCCCAGCTTTCAATTTCCCATGCAAAAGGGGCCTATCCATAAAGGTGAATGCCTTGCTCTGCAACACCCGCTATAAAAGTTTGGGTCTGTAACAAAACCCCCAGTTTCTTTTTATTTAAAAATACATTCCCTTCCTCAACTATTTCTGACTTGCTTTCTGTCCTCTCTAAACCTTATAAATAATTATAAGTAGTCATATGCAAGCTAAGTTCTTGTATACTATTATTGTAATAAGCTCATTTTTATATTGTAAATAGTGTTCTGTTATGTTTGATTGATTTTTATTGTTTTATATTCCTATCAGTTTTGTATTGACTGTTATTGTTTCATATTAATATTGTATGGTTTAGGCCTGCGTCTGCAAAGTTAACCAAAGTAATATCAAGTAATGTCAAGTATCCATTTTGTAATGTCAAGCCTCCATCTTGTGTCCCCTGCCTGGGCATACCTTATTGTATAGCATGTTACAACTGTGACTCATACCTACCTCTCCTATGTAAATTGGTTCCTGAATGAATAGGAATGAATGAGAATGCTTGAGGCATAATGGTAGCAGGCCTCTACTAACGGACAAGTAATGACCGGACCATCAATTCAGTGACCCAACAATTGCCTTGCATTGACTTACCGAGGAACCACAGAACTCACCCAGGAACAGAGACAAAACCCAGCATTTGGATGATAAAGACCCTACAGAAACCCACAACCCGACCATTATGTCCCACCAAACAATGAGGACACCTGGATCTGCACACATGCATCTGAGCAGGACTGGCCCTTGCCCGGGCACGTCCTTCCCATAGGAGACACAGGTAACCCACCCCTATAAAAGGGGTGGTAGAGTGTGACCTCCTTGGGGCACCCTCTCCATCTGGACCAGCACTACACCACATCACCTATCCACCCAGAGGCCCTACTGGAGAACCCCTCTGGACAACACTTTGCTGAAAAAGACCCCTAACTAACCATCAAGGATCAATTCTCAGCCTGGGATAGGTAGTTATCACCCACCTTCCTTCTCCAAGCAAAGGATCTGGATTCTGTTCCCACACATCCCAACTTCAATCCCTCCACCAAGCTTTTCCTTTCCTTTCCTGCTACCATTTTGTGTGTGTGCACGCACCAATAACTTTGTGGGGTTGTCTAGTGTGTTGCCCGTCTAATAAACTTGTTATTTTGGGACCCTAAGTTGGGTTTTTGTCTTACTGACCTCTTGGCCCTTCTCCAAATCTCTGTTCTCCAGCTCTCTTATCTTCATTCCGTCTCCCTCTCTCTCTCTCCTTGGTTCTCTCTCTCTGTTGCCTCCAACCCCCTCCCCCCGACCTCCATTTCTCTCTGCCACTTCTTTCTTCCTGCTGCCTTTGACCCCATCTGTTCTGTTGCCTCTAATCCCCGTCTTGGCTCTCTGCCACCACTGTTCTCCAACACCCCTGTCTCTCTGACCTCCATCCCAGCTTAAACCCCAGCTTTCACCACCCCTCATCTCTGCTTCACTGCCTCTCACTCCCGGCTTTTGCCCTTTTATCTTCTAGCTACCTGCTTTCCTGGTCCCAGCCTCCTGCTGGCCTGCTTTCCTGGCCCCAGCTGTCTCTCAGCCATCTCCCCCAGTCCCAGCCTCCTCCTGGCTTGCTTTCCCAGCCAGCTTTCGCTCCCTGGCCCTGCCTTTTCAGCCACCCCTCTGCTTTCTCTCTCCACTGCTCCTCAAGTGGCTTCTGCCTCGACTTACTCTCCTGGCTCCTGGTTCCCTCCATCTCCTGGCTGCTTCTCCCACCTCCAGCCTTCCACACCCAGCTCCTGGTTTCTGCCTCCTCCCAGCTATCTTCCTTCACTGGCTCCCAGCTCACCTCTCTCTGCCACTCCCTCTGTTCCTAGTTACTGCCCTGGCTCTCTCCCAGCCCCAACTTCTGCCGCACTTCCACCTCAGTTCCACCACTTTTTCCCATTCTTCCAGGCCCCTGCTGTCTCCCAGCTTCTGCCTCCATCCCAGCTCTCCAGCTTTGATCTCCCACTGCCCCTTGGTCCCCTTGCTTTCACCGGTTCTCCCCAGCTTCACTGCAGCCTTTCGGCCCCAGGTATCCCCACAGCCTCCTCAGGCTTCCCCTGGCACCCGCTTTCTCCTGGTGCCCAGCTGGTTCCCTGACCTGCCCCTGACTTATCCATGACATTCACAGCCTCCCCAACTCAGGTCCTGGCTAGCCTCCATTCCCTCAGCCTCTGTTCCCAGCTCCATCCACAGCTTCCCCACTTACCCCCTGCCTCCTGGTTGGCTCCCGGCTTCCCCCCAGCACCCACAGCTTCCCTGGCTCCCTTGCTTGTTCCCTGACTGGCTCCTGGATTTTTCCTGGCACCCACAGCTTCCCCGGCCTCACCCTCAGCCTCTCCTCCCCAGCTTACCCAGCTTCAGGCCTGGTCCTCCACCGGCCGTCTCCAGTCCCTGGCTGGCTGCTTACCCAGTCCCAGCCTTCTCCCTCTGGTCCCACCTTCCCCGGCTCCACCCGCAGCCTCCCCACCCTAGCTTTCGCATCTCGGCTTTCCCTGGCTTCCAGTCTGGCTCCCCGCGCCGCAGCTCCTCCCGGCTCTGCCGGTTCTCCCCAGTTAGCCTCAAGTAACCCCAATTAACCCCAAGTAACCCCTGGACACCTTGACCCCAAGTAACCCTGAACACCATTTACCCCAAATGCCCCTTGTGTTAACCCATAGCCACAGAAGTGTGTGGTTGTGTATGTGTATATACGTTTGTATCATGTCCTCCCGACTAACAGAGCAATATTGAGATCCTGAGTGTTGATCTGGTGCATGTCAAGTCAACAGATCGTGGGGAACTAACATTTTAAAATAACTTCCTCCACAGCTTCCTTAGGATCTCCCTACAAAGAGGCATATGCACACACACATGCACATGCACACAGAATCCTTATTTCCAACAAATATAATGCATCATGCAAAATTAATGCAAATAATTCAGAGGACACTGATGCTAGAGTCATTTGAACAGCATGTTGACATTCTATGCTCTCACCCATATTATTCCAAATTATTCTCTGTGCAGGACTTCTTTCCATCCATACCACAAAAGTCATCAGCATTTTGGCACTTCTCCCCCTTCCTCCCCCCATTCCCAAACCAAAGGGAGGGGGAGGGGATCAATTGGCAAAGATGGAAAAAACCTAAATGGATTTAGTTCAATAGTTTTTATTCAAAAAAAGAATTACTGGATTCATATCTTGTTTAAATGATTGGAGAAGGGACACTAGCATTACAGAGCACAGAAGTCACCAGCATAGGAAGAATGGAGTGTTTGCCATTAGAAAACAGCAGAAAAAGCTGCCACTACAGAATTGGAAGAGGATGGCTTTCATGACAGAGTGAGGGTAAGCTCTCTGGGGAAACTGTCATTACAAAGAGAAGCACAAAACTACTCTTACATAGAAAATTGCATTTTTGGAAGCTTTTGAAGTATAGAACGTGGAGAGCTTTACTACATAGTGAACAATTTAAGAGGGAAACTAACTTAGCCACATACATGCAGTCATTCGTGCACGTAGTGAGCAATCTGGCCTTACCAGCAGCTGAGGAACCCAACAGGAGTGGGAAAAGTAAAGCACAGTAAAAGGAAGTTAATACAGAGATGCAAAGTGACTTAAGTTTGCTAGAAGGACTGGGTTTGTTTGTTTTTCCGTGAGTCCCAGCCTTACATGGTAAGCACCTGTATGTATCTCAGATATTACATTCAAAATGTAAAGAAAAAAGTGATGCAGAAATCCCTTTTCAACCCAAGCCTTTCCTGGCACAGGAAGCACAACAGCCAGCACAGCTGGAGCATCCAAGGGCTACGGAGGCTCCTCCATCCAAAAACCAAGTATGTATCCCCAGTAGAAATCTTCCTATTCTGTTGGGCATGTTGTTTGCCTGTGTGCTGTAACCTCTATTATATGCATCAGTAGGATTCACATTGGGACCCATTTAACCCATGAAGTGGCTTTCCCGTGTGGTCAGGGAAGCCTGAGGACGGCTTTTAGGGTGTCTATATGCAAGCAGAGAGGCTGCGCCAATGAGCTGCAATTCCTGTGCATCAGAGTAAACTAGATTAATCAAGTCTGCAGGAGTGTGCCAGTTACCATACTCCAACAGCCTTTTGCATCTTGTGTATCAGTGTCCCCACACTTCAAAATGATGGTGGCAGCACTTCATCTAAAGCTTGTTTGATGAGCTTTAGATAAGACACCCCTGCCACTATTTTTAAGTGCGGGGACACTGATACATGAGACAGTCTGGGCACCTCAATTAGTGCAGCTCTTGGGTGCTTTACACTTATAGCAGTTCCCTCCCCACCCCCACTCCCAGAGCACATGTACGAAATGCCCTGAATTCTGAATGTTCTGAATTCCCCTTAGTACCATAAGCACCCCATCTTTCACTCCCCTGTGCACAAGTAGGCAACATATCCAACTCATGTGTCAAACATGGGTTTACATGGGAAACAAAGGCACAACACTAAATGTGTGTAAGAAGCTGACTGATCCATGCAAAAGGAGGTACAAGGAATGGGGAGGCGATTCTTTTTTCAGCTGATGGAGCTCTAGGTTCCAAGGAGTACCACCTTCATAACAGGGAGTGAGGTCCTCTGCAACTGAGACAACAGTATGGAGAGAGGCCTCCAGAGTGATGTAGGGAGTGTAAACGTGGCTGGGAAGGGGCAGGCAGCTTAAGAACAAGAGAACCACTGATGAGCAAGGAAGCTGTGAACTCAATTCAGGGGTTTGGCTGGGGTAAGGTTGACTTCTACAACCTCACCCCAGTTAAATGAAGCAGTGATAGTCTGTGAAGCTGCCTTTGCAGCAGTGAAGTGGCTGAGAAAAACCAGGGGGCGCTAGATAATGGAAAGCATGAGGAGATGAGCTAGCAGACAATGGGGTGGCATCACATGAAGACATGCAGGGAGGTGATAGCTAATGTTTTCTGCAGGCAGAGATCTAGGCTTTGCACTATGACAAGAGAGGGTGACCATATCTAGGCTTGAGCAAATGAAGAGGAGTGAGAAACTACAGAGAACAAGATGATGGTAAGTGCCTGCTAGACACCTGACTGCATGTTCCCCATTCCCTGCCATACCCTCTTCTCCCCTCCACTCAGACACACTCACGGGAAAGGAGCATACACATCCAGTCAAGTGTGGCAGAAGGTAGGTTGGCAGCCAACAGGATGCACAGGACTCCAGAGGGAGCCATGAGGAGTGCCACAGCAAGGACAAAAAAGGGATTTCAGAGACAAGGGAAACTGTGATGGGGTCACAAGCAGGAGATAGGCACATGCACAAATGAATCAAATGGCAGGAGTCAAAAACACCTTCTCTCTTCCCAGAGGTAGGATTTTACCACTATTCAGCTGTTGAAGGGAGCTGGGGTAACACTGCATGGCAGAGGGAAGTTAGAGTTACAAGTGTAAGTGTAAAGGGTAATCATTTCTAGTGCGTAATGCAACAGGAGTTTATTGCTCAGAAGGAAGCCAGAAGGTTAATGTCTCCAAACATGCAAATAGAAGGAGATTAGGACCCAAATGGAGCAGATCACTGGAGTTTCATAGTCACATGATCCCAGCAAAATGGGCATTGAGACATTTTTTTGAAAAAAATCACCAGGGTGGATGGCTGTACCACTTTTGCGGGGACCTTGTTCCAAACACTTGGCACTCAGCCTGTAAAGAAGTTTCTCCTTATGTCTAGCTTGAAGCGATATTCAATCAGCTTGTGCCCATTATTTTTTGTCCTTCCCCAAGGGCCATGGAGAATAGATACTCATTTTGTCCTCCCCCAAGCCCCGATGCACACCCCTGATATAGGCTTCAACCAAGTCCCCTTGGAGTCTTCTCCTCTCCAGGCTGAACAATCCCAAGTCCCTCAGCCTTTGCTCATACGTCTTCGTCTCCAGGTCTCTAATCATGCATGTGGCCCTCTTCTAGAGTAATTGAGAGTAGAGATATGCAGGAAACTTGTTATAAAAGATTTGACTGATAGCCCCATGAATTAAGTTTTCCTAACATTTGCCATTATAAGGCTGTGCTTACAGACTTACAGAACTAATGGACTGAACTTTTCCATAACACATGTTCCCCCTCAGACTGCATTTGTTCAGATACTTCAGACAAAATGGTTAGTTCATTTCAAAGCATAAAGTCAGAGGGAAATGTGGTTTTGCTCATTTAAAGCAAAAGCCTCCCCGAGGTCTTTTTCTTTAAAACTACTCTCCTCCTCTTTACTTTGGCAGAGAAGAACTTTGGGAGCCCATGGTATCACTCATTTAATTGTAGTGTTTGAATTTTAAAAATCTAGGACTGTCAGAGGATACTCTTTCTCTCTTCTCCTGCCCCAAGCTCACTTTTCTTTCTACCCCTTTAAAAATATCTTTAAATAGATTGTCATGGATATCAAAACTATACTTCTATTACTGCATGGCTAAAATTATATTTAGACAGTTACGGTCTACCACTGGAGCCAGAAAAAAAATGCTGTTACTCTTAAAATCCTTCCAATAAGCTAAAGCAGGGCTATCCAATCCATTTGGGTAGGCAGGCTGTATCCAGACCATGGGGCTTCTCTGGGCCAGACAACTTACCTCTGGCAGTGTTAATACCCATGAGGTGATCATGGTGCCATTGCTAGCCCCACTGCCATGAGCCCTCCACAACAGGGATCTCAACCTGGAAATTTAGCAGCAGGGCAACCATCCCCTATGGCCTGGAGCACCTCAGCAGTACTATGGGGCTAACACTATTGCTGTTCAGTCCACTGCTGCCAAAATGGATCTCCACCTGGAAATTCTGAGGTGGGGTGAACAACTGTAATGTTTAACTCCTTTGTGCCAATTCTGCATGCACAGCGATTACCATTGCTGCCTTTTGCCCTGCCACTGAATTTCTGGCCTACAGGCCAGGAGTTAACCATTTGTGGACTGCCATTTAAATGACAGCCCGCAATTGCCTTGGCTAAAGCACAGGCTACAGATCAATAAGATTTTTCTCTCACTAGAACATTGATGTGTGGCTGGGGGGTAAATAGGATGCACAAATGCCAGATTTTTCAGTTTGAAAAAAGTGGAAAGAGACGGGCAGGAAGGGAGTTGGTTCTTCCACTTCTGTGATCTATATTTTTCTGTCCTCTGGGTAATATGGTCACTTGCAGCCAAAGACCAGCTTTACTTCTAACAGCAACCTAGGGCTGTGTTGTACCTGTAGGTTGTTTCCCAGCATTCCCTGGTGTCCATAGCTATAAGTGCATTCTCCCGTTTTCTTGAAGGCACTGGAGCCTCCCAAGATGAAGGAACTGAAAAACTGTCTGAAGCCTGGGAGACTCTTTCTGGTCCTCCCTTCCCCTGTGCACCCATGTAAAAGTTTCCAATGAGATGTCCTCATGAGCTAGCACACTGAAGTCACTAGACACCAAGAATACAATATATTCAGGTGCAAAGTAGATGCATATTTTCAAGATGCAGTACATACAGATACTTGTAGACAGGTATTTCAACCAGACCAACTGACTACCAGGAAAGAAAATGTAGCCAGCAACTGTGCCAGAGGTCATTATACCATTGGAAATATTTGAGCTAGTGCTAAACTGAAATTGTAGCAATTCATTACTATAAACAAGGTCACTGTTAAATAACTTCTTCACACCTACCTCTCTGCAAGCAGACATAGAACAATTGAAGTTTCCAGTGCATTTTTATGCACGCCCAATTATTTAACATAAATGCATCCTGTGTTTATGATTTTTACCTTAACTGAAGATTTTATTGTCTGGAAAAGCTTCATCAGTATTACTTAGACCTAAATTAATGAATGCAGGGTACTGCATCTGTTTTATGATAACAACCTCTACTATTTATCTTTCTACTTTGAGAAAACAACCCAGAACCTGCAAACTATTTTCAGAAGTACTGAAAGTATAATTTTCAGAAGTACTGAAAGTATAATGTATATTACAGAAGTAGTAAAGCCCTTGAGTAATATAACTCAGCAAAACAATTCCATCACATTCTTTTTTCCTAGTTTGAATTAAACCGTGCCTTGGTATGTATGTCATGCACTACAATTTCAGTCAATTAAAAAACACCCCAATTTTACTGAAAAAAAAATTGTTTGAAAGTGTGCCGAGAAAAACATAGCTCAATGCAAAATGGAGGAAACTGCTCAATTGATTAAACACTAAAATCAAAAAGTTCAGCCTGGTGCAATTTTAATGACAGATTTATAAATACTCTATCTGCCACTAGCACTGATGTGCAAGCTACAATGAAACAATGTAATACAATGTTCGAAATGTAATAACTGGTCTTTTCCAGACCAGCTGAAGCATTGCCTTTGAAGTCAGAGTATTGAAGAGTCCTAAATATACAGTTGCCTTGAATAATGAACTACATTATCAATTTGAGTCATGTGTTTCAGTGATTGAAACTTTCACATGTGCTTGGTTTACACAGCAAATAAACTGCCAACTCGGCCACCTCAACTACTGTGTACAGCCATTCAGGGGCGTTAGAGGGAGGTTAGACATTTAGGGGCATTAGGGCTGTGCCTCGCCTTGGTGGCCATGGCAGCATGGCACTCCCTCCCATGCTGGGTCCCACCTGCTGGGCTGTGAAGGCAACTCACATCCAGAGCTAGTCCAGCCAGGCTGCAGCCCCGAGCCCCGCTGTGAGCACAGAAGTCTTGGGGGGAGCTGGAGGCAATCACTCCTGCACCCCAGACTCCCCCTTCCCCACACACTTGAGGGAAGAGACCTGAGGGTAGGGGGCACCTGTAGGACTGGCGGGGAAGAGTTGAGAGTGAGGGACACTGGCATGGGCAGAGCACCGGCATCAGGGCTGCTCAGCACCACAGAGCAGCAGCCGGGGGAGGGAAGGGAACAGAAGATGGGTACAGCTGGACCCATGTCCTGGTGAGTAAAAGGGGGCATAGGGAGCTCTGATTTTCCACATTATCATAAACTAAAAATTTTAAAATACCTATATAAATGTTGGCATTTGATTTTGGTTATTTTAATGATTGAAGCACTGGTGGCCTTCCAGATTGCTTTAAAATAATAAATATAAATCAGTGAAACATTGTGTTCAGCTCATACTTATATCCATATACGTATCAGTTGAACACAGTGTTTTACTGATATAGATATATAGTAGTGTTTCTTTGTATTCTCAGAAAAAAATGCAGATTTTGGCTTTTCTAATCAGAGAATTTGGGATTTTTAAACAGAGAAAGCCAGGATCCCTGATAATAACTACTGACATGCACTGGAAATTTCTGATCTGTAGTAGACAAATGAAGCTATGGCACATGTCCCCAGTCTCAAAACTGGCTATCTTATTTTTGTCACAGCTTCACTGCTTTTAAATGAAGCCTTAGACAGAGGTCCAGACTAGTTTTGCCCCATACCAAGAAATCCATTTCCCATTGGCACCATGCGTGACAACTGTCTAAGCTGAAAAGCACATTTCACCTGAGGCTGAAATTACCACTGTCTGCTTTGAGTCAGCCAACTAACTGTTGAAACATGTCTCTCAGTCTAGTAAGCATCAGGCCTGCTTTATTTTCTACAAAGGGTAGAATCTAGATTTGTCATATCAAGGTTGTTCACAGTCCACTTCGTTTGTAGTAGGCTGCTAAATTAAGAACAGGCCACTCAACTCATTGCTGCAGTTTTTACTGTAAAGGGCATTGCTTCTCTAATCAGAGCTCAGAGGTTCCCCACAGCTTGGAGAAGCAGCCTTCTTTGAAATGAAAGCCTCAGCAAACAGCTGGAGCACCTCAACAGTGCTTGGTGGAACTTTGTATTCGCTTCAGTTATTTTGCCAACCCTCATCTTTGCACATAGATAATAAATCTAGCCTACATAGTATCTGGATTTCACCATACCGTCACCAAAGATGTTAATGTAGTTATCACTTCTTTAAAGATTAAGGGCCAGATACTATTCTGCCTATTGGGTAATTAATTTGAGTTAGGCCACAAGTGGGATTCTATTCCCTGTACAATGCCAGCAGCAAATTGAAAAACTTCCTGGATGGGTTTGGCTGCATTGGCTGGGGTGGGATGAAGAGCATGGGGCAGATTCTATTCCACCTACGGGGTACATAAATGGACTTAGGTACCTACATGTCATTATATTCTACTCTGCCTAAATCCCTGAAAATCCATCAATGAAACTCATACACAGCCATCTTTTCCTTAAGATTAGGTCACAAAAAAGCAATGAGGGAGACCCACCCAGGTTCTGTATTAAATGAATACAGCCCTCAGCCCCCGCCTTCATCCCTGCATTGCCTCACCTCAGGGAGGAGCTGATGCCCGCCCTGAGTGAGGCCCTGCCTGCTCCGGGGAACTGCTCCACGGGCTCCAGGGAAGTGTTCCAGTCCCTGGCCACGTGGACGCCACGTGCCTCCTCACTCCCCAAGGTGAAGCAGGGGGAGCAGAGGAGTTCCCTGGAGCTAGCGGAGCCTGCACCAGGCTCCCACCTCCGCCTTGCCTCGGGGTGGAGCTTACTTTCTATAAGTGTCCCATGGCACAGCCCAGCTCCTATCCTGGCAGGTATGCAGCCTAAAAAAAGTTTGTGCACGGCCAGATTTTAATTGTGCACAGCCGCGCATACACGCATCTTAGAGGAAACCTTGGTATTAATAGTTTTTTAGGGACTCAGAAAAACTGGATGGAATAGGATCATACTTAGGCACCTAAGTTTACTTACGTACCTACTAGGCAGAACAGAATCTGGCCGTAAGTATCCTGTTCAGTTTGTGACTCCCAAAGTATTTAGGAACATGTCACAATGCCTAGGAATTGTCAGCAAAGTGTCTGGCAAGAGCTGCCAGACCAGAATACAGTACTTCTGATGCTAGATTACGTTTTTAAACATGCCCAAATAAGGCTTAAAGAGAGACAGTGACTTCCACAATCTACTTTTGTGACAAGAAATATAGGAGTGTAACAGCTGGCTTCTAGGAGTAATACACTTCTATTTTTTATGTAAATGAGTAAAACTAGTGGTATAACCATATAGAAGTGGCACATTTAATTAAACCTGGAACCACAACAAGTTGTGCTTAGCTTAAAGGAACTTGCAGTGCAGGTAACAGTGAGAAGCATATGTATATTCTATATGGACCATAGGTGTGGCATTTTGACCTGCTTAGCTCTTTGCAAAGAGCTTCAACCATGTTGCCTTTTAAAGGCTTGTTAAGTATTGAAAAATGTAAGTCAATCACAAATGCACAAGCAAATGTAACAAATAAGTCACCTTTAAGTACTCAAACTTAAATAAATTAAGACAATCTAAGTAATAGTTAAATGTTTTGTCTGTTTTTCAAAAAACACAAGTGTATATGCCATCATTTCACATCAGGAAGATTACGGTAGCGAACTTCAGTCTTCTGATAAGTATGTACATTTTCCTGCCTTAACAATTAATTTTAAGGCCACAATTTGAAAACAAAACACAAAAGAAATTTAGGCTTCTAAAGCTCTATTTTGCTTCCTCAGTAAATGACCTGATTTCCAAGACAGCTGAATATATCACCACTCTGTATAACTTAATTCAAAAATCTTTACTACCAGGCAGTTTTTAGAAGTGAGACAACTTACCTAGATGCCTAAATATGGTTGTCACAGAGCACTGAGTTGCCCTGCTCCTGAAGAGGGGAAAACTGCTAGGGAGGAAGCCCTAGCAGGAAATAAGGAGCTGAGCTGTAGATTGCCAGGGCAACCAGGGAAGGTAAGCTGACCAGGGCCTGGCTCCCTTATAAACCCTAGGGGCCAGGGCTAGAGGCAGTTCCCTGCTAGCTGCTAAAAAGGAAAGAGCTCTCTGCCCTGGGAGACAGCGGAAACGTGATACAGGAGCTGCATCCAACATCGCTGAAAGTTAAAGGGTCATTGGTAGGACTGAATGTTGTTTGGGCCTGTTGGCTTCTGTTTATGTTATAGCTGAACGGCTTGCATTTATGTTGTTGTTTGTGACTGGTGGTTTGGGAGAGGCTATTAGGGGTTGGAGGAGGCCTCATAGGGGTTTGCAGAGGAGTGTGAGGACCCCACTGCCAAGTGTGGGCATGGAGAGCCCCAGAGAGGGGGCAGCCTTCATTATTGAAAAGCCCCAGTGTGGGCATGGAGAGCTCCAGGAAAGGGCAGCATTATTAGGAAGCCTCAGTGCAGGCGTGGTGATCCCCAGGAGAGGGTGTAGCATAACTGAGAAGGTCCCAGAGCGGGGGCAGCATTGTAGATAAGGCCCTGGAGAAGAGGGTGCAGAATGAGAGAGAGCCAATGAGAGCCCTAGCACCGGAAGGAACATGCATCTAAGGAAGGCAGGCCCAGAGAGAACAGGAAGGGGCCAGATAGTGATAGACCTGAGTCAATGACTATTCCATCGGCGAGGTGTGGACTGCAGTGTAGGGGAGGAAACGGAGCCACAGATAGTGCCCCCTAGCAGCAGGGCAGTTCAAGGGCAGCCTCCTGCTAACTAACACTGATTAATCAATTATCAACAAGGCATGGCAGGCAAGTAGGCAGGTGGTTGCCACAGGAACAGGTGTGTGGGCCATATTAAGGTCCGCCCAGAGCAGATACCTGTTACAATGGTCTTGGCATAAATTTTACGTACTTATTTATTAAAGACCTTGCATCTAAAGTTTTACTTACCATTCTTTCCATTTCATGTATGAAAAGGATTTTAAACAAAACAAGTTTTGTGGTTCAGTTTGAACTTGTAATAGGCCTCCTCACCCAGTTCAGCAGTGGGTTCTCCAGTCAAGCCTTGGTTTCCTAGCTTGTTGTCCACAGCTTTTCCTCAAGAGATGAGTGGATCTAGTCCGCTGGCCAAGGAAAACATCCACACCTTCTATGATGATAAGGAAAGCCAAACGCAGAACCAGCCTGCAACTCAGCTCAGGTTCCTAGAATCTCTTAACAATCCTAACATCAAGAGCATTTCCCTTGGTCTTTCCAAAGGTCAGAAGCAGTTCTCTCCCTAGTCTACCTTGTTCTCCCTTTTGTTAACATAGCAGTTGAAAGGAGGATTCTTTCCACCCTGTTCTTATGACTCAGCCTGCGATTTTTAAACAACTACCAACAACACAAGACCATCCAGTCCATATCAATATTCTGTTGCAGTCACAGGGTTTTACTTTGTCACCCTTCCAGAGAACTAGCTCCCACCTCTTCACACAACTTTGCCCAAGGCCTTCTTGGGATAGCATGCTTCCTCTACACAGAGCTTCCCAGCTCTCTCTGCTCTTACCTTCTTTTCTTTTCTCCATTTCCCTTGCAGAGAAAAACAGTTCCTGCACACTTCTGAAACTCTACCTGAAGCTGTAATGTTAAAGACTGGTTCATGTCAATAGAAGAGATTCTATAGGCCAACCTCTATACTTGGCTGCATCCACTAAGTCAATTTCATTTAATGGAGTCACACAGGTTTAACAGATTGAATTCAGCCCTGCAAATTTAATTTAATTAACTTTATTGACAAAGAACAGAACAATTATTTAGCTCATTTACTCACATCCATGTCAGCTCTGCAGTGCTAGCTGGAGCAATGGTAGTGGTCTCACAGCTAACTCCAAAGTGAGAAAATATAAGTCTGAATTCAAAGATGAATTGCATACCTCTTCCCTCCCCAGCTAGTTCAGTCACTGAAGATCATGTTTTGAGTCCCCTATCCTAAGTAATGTCTTACTCCTTATACTAAGTAACACCTTACGCCATGCATAGTCATTCAAATATTAATGGAATTATTTGGGGTGGAAGATCTTTTTCAGCTGAGCAGGGGTTACACAATTATGGCAGTGACAAAAATAGGCATCATGCAAGACTGAGGAACCTGGACCTCTTCAGCCTCTACAACAGAAGGCTGAGAGGTGACCTTGTGGCGGCCTACAAATTTAATAGAGAAGCACAGCAAGGAATTGGAGATGCTCTGTTCACCAGGATGCCTCTTGGAGTAAAAAGGAACAATGGTCACAAACTGACAAAGAGCAGATTTAGGCTAGATATCAGGAAAAAACTTCTTCATAGTAAGTGTGGCCAAAATGTGGAATGGGCTTCCTAGGGAGGTGGTGCTCTCCCCTGCTCTGGGGGTATTTAAGAGAAGGCTGGACAGGCATCTGGTTGGGGCCACCTGACCCCAGCACTCTTTCCTGCCCAGGGCAGACGGTCAGACTCAAGGATCTGTTGAGGTCCCTTCTGAACCTAGCATCTAGGAATCTATGCTAAAAGAAAGGACATGCTGGTTTCCTTCAGAAGCTGAGATGATTTTTTTGTGATGCTAGAACAGCAAACAAGAATCCTCCTACACTAAATTGGCAACATGTCTGAGTTTGAGAAACAAACAAGTTAAAAGGAAATTAGGCATCTGAATGTATTGAGAAAAATGCATCAACCTTTTAATCATAAGCAGTCTTTAAGGTCTGCAACCTGATATTATGTTGCAGGAGGAGATTTAACCAAAGTGTGGGTTGCTGTGGTTCTCTGTAACAATTTCTACCGTAGAAGCTTGACTTCGCTATGACTACAGAACTGAGCTGTAGCATGCTTTAGCATAGCAGTAGGTTGGAGAAGGGGTGCAGGGTGGGGGAAAATTTCCACCACCTAAGAAGATTTAGAAAAATCTGGAAAAATGATGAAGAAAGGGTTGTAAAAAAGTGAGGCAAAAGATCAGGAAATATGTGCTTTAGCTTTATTTTTTTTTCAACTGTAAATATTACAGCAGTAACTGATGGTTCAGTAGTTTTGGTTACTACTAAAAATCCCACAAAAGAGGAAAATTATTGTACTAAATAGTTTTAATTATTTTAAAAATATTTGTCAGGGAAATAACAGGAAAAGGATGTGGCCTGATATATGGCATGTTGTGTCAACAAAGAATACATTGTTCTACCAATTTGAATTACATTTGAATAAATAGGCTCAGATATGCTGTTGCTATACAGCATTTTAGATTTGAGTGAGGTTCAGTATTAAATTCAGCCTGCTTAGACTTATGGCAAAAAATATCATAATTAAAAATCTTTTGTATCTTTGATTAAAGATACAGAATAATGAAGAGTAAAAAGCCAATAAATAACATTTCCTGCTGTTCTTCCCTTTAGCTGTAGAAGGCCTAAGAGGGGGTGGGGGGGAAGCCCCTTAGATGGTATTAAAGATGGTAGCAATTGTTCTTTTCAGGGAAAGGAAGAGTGCTGCTTCTGTTCAAATCTGACTCTGTGCCCATAAACACACAAAAAAAGAGAGAGAGAGAAATGTATATTCTATTTCTGGTATTGCCCAAATGACAGAGAGACAAGTACAGTACACCATCCTACCAGTTATTCCAAGATCTGGCAAATATGTGCTAGTGTTTGGCTTTTCCAGATATTTCTTCTGGCTACCCTTCTGGTCACAGTGTTATGGAAGATGTTGTCTGACTAAAGGAACAATGTCCCTTAAATTTGAAGCAGACTCATTTTAATAAAAAGCTGAAACTGGTTGAGGTAGCAGTGCTATTTGGATCCCTGCCTCTGGCGTTATATTGAGTAATCCTGAGAAGATGAGGATAAAGGCCCAATGTAGTTACAGGGTGAGATTACACATTGTAATTAACTCTTGTTAAGAATGCTTAAAACTTGAAAAATTGCACATTCAGGCTCATTTACCAGTGCTTAAATGCCTTTTAGGTATCTTATTAGTTGGTGTTAACTAGCTAGTTTTAAACAAACTTCAGAGCACTCCACTGACATAAAACAACCAACTTGGAGTCCTCCAGCATTCCAGGATGCATCATGCCCAGCCTTTCCATCTCTCCTGCTCCAAAGTTACCACCTTTCTGATCTTTACAGCAGCTGGCAAGCCCCAAGAGCGAACCACATAGGGCTGAAGGGTTCCTCAGTGAGCCACCCATCCCTAGCAGCCTGTACTGTATACCTTCCCAGCTCCCTGGGTGCAACTGGAAAGTACACAGACTTATGTTTCAGGGCCTGCCAGTCACTAAGTATTTGATGTTAGGAGGAATTTGTCGTATAGGCAGGATACTTTATAGTTGGGGCCTAGTTTAAATCATGATTTTGCATTGTTGTCTTTTTTTTGTGAAAAACCACAAAATTAAGTGATTTTTCATGAAAAATGCAATTTGCAAAGAAATGCCAGATGGCAGCTTGCTGGGGAATTCCAAAGCAAGTGGCTGTATCATAGCACTTTGTTTCAACAGGAGTTAGGTGAGACTGCCTGCAGGGCTCTAGGACCTGGATTCTGCTGCTGCCCAGTTTGTGGGAAATGGCAGAAAATCATGGGTGAAGTGACTGCCTAACCTCTATGCTGGGTGTGCACACATAGGGGCACCCTGGGGAGAGACACCACTTTCTCTTTAGGGAGTGTAAGGGTGGTTGTCCCTCTCTTGGGGCTGCCTGCTTCAGGAGCTCTCATGCCCAAATAATTGCCCACCCCTGCATTACAGACAGATGGGTCAGGAGCAGCATAAGAGCAGGGGGAAAGAAAGTGTGCAGAGAGGGTCAATCCACAGGCCAGTGGCAGAGGCATTTTGGGCTCCCCAGAGTTGAATCAGCAGGGTCCCTCAGTCCAGACTGAGATGAAGAGGGACCAGTGGTGGGTGGGCAGGGAGCAGACTCTGCCTGCCTCCACATGTGGCCACAGTGGGGAACAGCACAGTCTGAGCAGGGACAGGGGGCCAAGCCTAGGCTACCCACAGATGTTCCAGTCCCTTTTGGGTGCCCCATCCTGCCTCACAGGAAGCTGAGCCTGTGGGCCCAGAAGCCAGGGCCAAAAACGGTGCATAGTGCTGGCTGCTGGGATGGCTCCATGCCCCATGGAAATGCAAGCTCATGAGAGGAGGTGGTGCTGGCAGTGGCATGTGGGGCAGGCTGGGCATACAATGAGTACCAGGTGCTGCATTGAACAGGTGCTGATGATCATGCACAGGAACCTGCTGGTGACTGTGGCCAATACCTGCCTGATGTGACTGCAGACTCCCTCTCCTGGGCTGCCAGGCTCCCCAGCCTTCAGAAGCCATCATGCCCCTTTAGCTAACCAAGGGGTATGGGGAAAGGGCAATATGATCTGGCTGTGAAAATGGCAACCTCCACCACCGCGTGGATTACAATAGTAGTGATCTGCAATTTTAAACTAGGCCCTTTTTATAGACAGTCATTAGAGAAGGGGTGGGAAAAATATGGCCTGTGGACTGGATCTTACCCACCAACTGGCTGTATCCACAGATGGATTAATGCATGAGCCTGCAGGACCCAGGCCCAGGTGCCCCTGGGTGCCTGGGCTACCTAAGGAAATGGTGGGTTTCCCCTTGTAGGCAACAGCATTCTAGCCTGCAAGGGGTCCTGTTTGGAGTTGCCAGGAGTGAGATGCAGTGGGCACCACACAGCCCTGCAGCCTGGAGAGAAGCTCCCTGCAATTAAGTCTATGGAGAGGAAGGGGCATGGGGGTACAGATCAAGGCCCACACAGTGAGGGAGGGTGTGGGGCAGAGGCAGGGACTAGGGTTGCTACCCAGCCAGGGTGGTACATGGGATGCAGGGCTAGAGCAGGGAGCAGGATGGAGCCACAAACAGCTTGTCCAGGGGTATGGGGAGAGGGCTGCTCCTTGCTACCACCACATACACACACACCACACACACACACACAATGGGTGAGGGGCTTATCTTCAGGGAGGAGTGGCATGATATATTCATGAATGTGTCATGTTTATAATAGGGTGCAGAGCCTCTAATTTTCTGTTTGCCCAGGATGCTAATAAATCTTAATGGATCTGACTGGATCTACTACTGACTAGATCCAGCCCACGGCTACCCCTGTGGTACTCCACATGGAGCCAGCTCCACCCACTCCCACCCACCATCCCAGGCCCCAGCCAGTGCATACAGCTTCCAGCAGGACTGATGCTGGTACAGCTACAGCCAGCTGGGTGCTGCTCTGCTCCTCCTCCTGCTCCTTCTGCATCACTTTGGGTCAGTGGGTAGGTGCGGGGGAAGCTTAAGACAGGCAGCTCCCACTGGAGATGGGGGGAGCAGAGCAGCACCTGGCTAGCTGTAGCTGCACTGAAAACAGCCTTGCCAGAAGCTGTATGCTGGCCAGAACTGGGGCCAGGCTGGTGAGCACAGGGGAAGTGCAGCATGGTGCAGGCTGCTCTGGGCAGGTCTCAGTCTGTACAGAGTACCACAGGGGCATCCATGAATGGCACTGCCTGGACAAGCTCTGCTGCATGAGCCCTCTGTCTCCTCCTCCCTCCTGTCACTCCTGACTGGCTCCCGGGACCAGCTGCCCAGGCAATGTCTCCCCCGCACACATGCATGCCTCCCATCCTCCCCACAGGACAAGATATGCCAGGAGACAATTTCCTCGCCTACCCATCCCACTCCCAAACACTGCTGTCTGCCCATCCAAAACTTCATAGGGAGTTTTGGTGAGCAGTTGTGGGGGAGGAGGATGGGGTGCCAACGCAGCCAGTGACAGAGTATAAAAACTCTCTATGTGGCTCTCAGGCCCAAATAATTGCCCACCCCTGCATTACAGCAATTCTGGAGGTTGTCTCCAAGAGTAGCCAATACCATGTGCTTCAGAGGAAGAATACAGCTGTCTTCATTGATATAATAAATCCCATGTTCTCTTTTTAACAATAAATTGTTGTCTATCAAATTACATTCTTAATATAATACATCAAATGCCTTTCTGGGAATGATATCACAATATGATGATAACACCCAGTCTTTATATAGTCCCTCACATACAATACCTCATATAGGGATTGCCTCACATTTACTTAAGTAAATATTATCCCTTTGTCTCAGGAAACATCAATACTAAGGCCTCAAAGGAAGTTAATACTAGAATCATGACTAGAACTCAGGAGTCCTTGGGTCACAATCTTTGTTTTAGGCTATGTTTCTTAAGAGGAGAGAGAAAAGGTGGGGAAACAAATTCCGTTTTAATGGGGGCTGGCTGGGAAAAGGGAAGAAAATGTGAATTTTTTCACTTTTCTTCCCAAAATCTCTCTCTGGGCCTGACCAACATTTTTTAGGATTTTCCAGACATCTTGAATTTTAATGAAATGAGATTTGAGGGCTTGCATAACATTTAGAACAAGCAAATAAAGCAAGAAGAATAAGAAAATTCTTCCCTTAGCTTTCTTTTACTTATTAGTGCAGACTTATTGTAATTAGTAAAGGTGCTGATAAAGATGTTCTTGGCCAATAGCAAAGCCCAATTAGTAACCAGCCCTATTGGCTGATACTGATCCAACAGCAAATTTACAGGAATGCAGCCAGGCAGTGTGGAGAGCAGTATCCTGCCGCTATGTCAGTGAGGAGGAAGTGTTACCAGATTTGCCCATCACTTTGGGGTGTGCTTATTTATTAGGGATACATTTCTAGGGTCTTTGTGATGCCATCAATGTGCTTCTTGTGTTACTTGTGTTTTTATATGGAGCTGTCTCTCTCTCTTCTACAAGTCCTCACTCCCAATACAGCTATCTTGCAGGACTCAGTTTCAGTGGGGCTGGGTTTCTCCAGCCACCAAATCAGTCAAATACACACAGATTAACATGACACGCCTGACCCGGCTGGGTTAATCAGCATGTACAGTCTGACACCCTCATATGCCAGGAATCAGTTTATTAAGGTAACAATAAAATGCAGTCAGACACAAGCACACAGGAGAACAGAATACCTCTTAATCTGGCTGGTGTCCAGTTGTGCCCTAACGAACTGAATGCTGGCCCATGTGGGTGTCGTCTGGGTCAATCAACCTGTACAAGCTGATCCCCTTATGTGTTTCAAACTCAGCACATCCCAATCTCTTGCCCTAACTGTCCTAGTAGTGGTAGCCTCTTGATGAGCAGACCCCACAGTATTTCTGGGCTTCACAGGGATCTTTAGCTTAGGTAAAAGAAGCATTACTGCAGAGCAAGTGGGGAAGGGGAAGTAGAGAAGGAAAAATACACCCAGTTACCACCAATTTGACTATAAAAGTGATTTATTGCTAAGTATATGAAATTTATAATGCTACTAATAGTAATAGACATGCAAGGAAAAACAAACAAAACAATTACGATATTACCCTGGTTTAATTGAGTATTTGGGGAAACCTAGCTCAAGCTGAACTAATAAAATCCAGGTTCAGAAAGCTATGTCTAGAGAGAAAAAGAAAAAGAGAGAGAAAGAAAGAGAGAGAATGGGAGCTGGGATCTTACTGGTCCAAGGCACTCAGGTGATTTGTTGACAAGCAAAGTTCCCAACATGATTTTTGAAGGCAGACTATCTGTTTCTCCCAGCTTCTTGAGAACAACAGCAGATGGTCTCAGAGATTTCTCTGTCTTGAAGCACCCTGTTTTCTGCTTTACAGCTTTCTTATACCCTTAGTCCAGCCTCTTCAAAGCATTCTTTTAATTGTATAAATCAAGAGGGTCCTGAGCCATAATTGACAGGGAAAATCTTGTTATATAAACAGTTTAAATTTAAATGAATTACCTTTTTCAGTGACAAGGGGTTATCTGGTTTGGAACATCTCAAGAAAGTGATTAACAACCAGGAAAAACATTAAGTTTTAAGGAATAACCAGACATCTAGGAGCCAGCTTGAAATTATTATGAATATAAAAGAGATACTGGAAGGGATACTACATTTTTTCTTCTCAGGTGGCTTGCACTGTGAAGTTAGCATCAGTGTTTTGTATTTTATCTGCTTTGAATAAGCCTCAGCTTAGCATGACATTCAGATTTTACTGTAGTCTTTTAGCAGACTTAAAGGGATTACTTGGAGTGTTCATAAACTTTGTGGAGAGGACTGTTCAATTTCTTTAGCAGCGATTTGGACGGTGGGATGAAAAGCAACCTGTTTAAATTTGCTGATGATACCAAAATTTGGGGTGAGGTGGGCATGCTAGTAGGGAGGGAAAGACTGCAGCAATACCTGGATAGGTTGCAGGGGTGGGCTAACAAAAACAGGATGCATTTCAATACTGACGAGCACAGGGCGCTGCACTTGGGCAGTAGTAACCAGCAGCACGCTTGTAAGATGGGAAACTCCCTTCTTGAGAGTACGGAGGCAGAAAGGGATCTTGGAGTCATCATTGACTCCAAGATGAACATGGGCTGACAATGCGAGGTCACGGTCAGCAGGGCTAACTGGACCCTATCGTGCATCCATAGGTGCATCTCCAATAGGACCAAGAAGGTGATCCTCTCCCTTTATGCGGCATTGGTCAGGCCGCAGATGGAGTACTGTGTCCAGTTCTGGGCGCCGCACTTCAAGAGGGATGTGGGCAACATTGAGAGGGTCCAGGGGAGGGCTGCCCACATGATCTGGGGACAGCAGACCCTACAATGAGAGGCTACAGGACCTGAACCTGTTCAGCCTTCACAAGGCAAGGCTGAGGGGGGACCTGGTGACCATCTATAAACTCACTAGGGGGGATCAGAAGGGTTTGGGGGAGACCTTGTTTCCCCTAGCATCCCCTAGGATAACAAGGAATAACGGCCACAAGTTGTTGGAGGGTAGGTTTAAATTAGACATCCATAGGAACTACTTCACAGTTAGGGCGGCTACAATCTGGAACCAACTTTCAAGTGAAGTGGTGCTGGCTCCTACCCTGGGGGTCTTTAAGAAGCGACTTGATGCCTACCTGGCTGGAGTCATTTGGGCCCAGTTTTCCTCTTGCCCAGTCAGGGGGTTGGACTTGAAGATCTACAAAGTCCCTTCTGACCCTACTTCTATGATTCTATGATTTCCACCAGTTATTCCAGGAACAGTATGACAGCATTTGTGGCCAGAGCTCCAAAGGGCTGGATGCTGTGATGAACCCTTACTCATTGTTCAAATGTTGCCCATAACCCCTCTGACTTTGTCTCCTGCCTCAGCATTCCCTAACCTGGCAACCGAGTTTTAGTCGATCAATGTTTAACTAGGTCTCCCATAGTGGGACTGGGGAATGTACGGCCCGAGATGCCTATTAAACTTTTTTTTGGTTTGTTTCTGGGTGGATTGGGAGGGTGGGGGGATAGAAAAATTCCTTTGTTAAGTCCAGTAAGCTGGGTGCCAGGGCTTCCTCAGGAACACAAAGCTGACAGGTAACAGAAGGGGCATGGGGTTGCATATTGAGGCCCCCACAGTGAAGGAGGGGGTGGGGAAGGGGCCGTGGCAGGGGCAGACACTGCCCAGCCAGGACAGTGAATGTGATCCCAGGGCAGGGCACAGCATGGAGCTGCGGGTGGATAATCTGGAGGGTGGGGAGGGGGAGGTGGCTCCTTACCACTGTGCGCACCCCCGGAACTTACATAGGGGCATATGCCTCCCCAGATTTGTGTGCAGGGTGAGGGTGGGCTGCCTGCTGTGGGCTCAGGGCCAGGGCCTGTGCCAGCCTCTTCTTGGTTGGGGCACTGGGCTGGGGCTGCGATTGGGATGAACAGAGGCAGGGTAGGTTCAGCTACAGCAGATCACAGTGCCCCAAGCAGGGGTGGGGCTGAGGGGTGGTTGGGGGGGCTATGGCTACCTCAAAATTCCCCATAGTCACCCCTCCCAGCACTGCTGTCACCACCCGCCCTTTACAGCTGAGCCCTACCTGTCCCCCCAAAGCACAGAACTGGCCCAGCCACCCTGCTGAGAAGAGGTTAGCACAACCCCTAGCCCCAAGCCCACAGCAGGTGACCCACTTTCATCAATGCCTCCCCAGGGAGCCAAGCAGCAGTGGAGAGCCACCCCCTACCCCCCCACAACAAACAAGCTGCCCATAGCTCCATACTGCACCCCACCCTGGCTAGGCAGTGCCTGCCCCTGCCATCCTCACCATGGGGGCCTCAATCTGCACCCTCATGCCTCTTTCCCCTCCTATTCCCCTTCCCACAGACTTACTGGCAGGACACTGTTCTCCAAGCTGCCAGGCTTCATTCCTGGTCATAAGCATGCTGCAGCTGCACACATGCACATGGCATTTATTGGTGACATTATTGGCCAAAAAAAAAGCTGACTACCAAAAATGTTAATTTTCCTATTATCGGTGCCAATCCAATATGTGAATAATATATCAGTGCATTTCTAGTGATTAGTGGCATTTACAATACAATCATGTATAGGATCATCTCCCCAAAAAGGCAAATAAAAGTATTAGTATCAAATAACATCAAATACAAATATGAAAAAATAAATAAGTGATAAATCTAGAATACTTTGTTGCTAACTTTACACACTCAATTTGAGGTGGCTATATGTGGCATGCCACGTGCCTCATGCAGTGGAAGAGACAATTATATATGACACCACTCTACTTTAAAGCAGTTTTAACCAATACCACATAACCAATAGCATGTTGCTAAATATACCGGTATTATTTCTTTAGCTTAACCAGACAGCTGACCCTACAACCACCTTTGTGGAGAGAGTTCTTCTTCCAGCACAAGAAACAAAAAATCTAATAAATGCTAAAGAGAAGCCAGGTCAAACTTTACCAAACTTTACTTCTAAAACTACCAGGTTTTAAAAATACAGATTCATAATTCTGATACTTTCCATAAGAATAACACAATGAAAAGAAATTATTAATTTCCACTGTTCAGCAAAAGTCAGTAAGGTCTCAAGTATCTCATATCCTCTCTCCTAGCAATTATTGGGATATATGCTATTCCAATAACATATAATAGGGATGATAACCCAAGAACTGATTTGAGACCAGAGCTCCCAGCATTCTGCTGAGAATAAAAGGAAGGAGAAAGACTAATTTCCTTGCCAAATCCTTAAAAAAATCTGCAAAAATTCTAAACTTTTGGACTGACAGCCTTAACTTGAATATTCTTTACTAAAATTTTCCTGAATTTGGCAAGACTGACAAAAAAATTTACCAGTACAACTGAATTAACAGTGCATCATTCTCACCACATCTCAATGGTAGGTGATGACATCACATCAAAACACTTTCCTATTTTTTGAGTCTTCTACCTTCCTGCAAAGTACTACAACTCTTTAATACAGTTTGACACTTGCATTCACCAATTAGTAGCAGTCAATAGCAGGCTTACTACTGGTCAGTTTCTGAAAGATATTCAACTGGTTGACTCTGATAAAACCTTCAAATACAGCTGATGCAGTAATGTGTCTTAAGCTTGCTGTCTGCAGTCTATAGCCAATATTGTGAACATCCCTCTTTTTCTAGCCCCCAAAATAAGACAAGATTAGTTGTGTTAGGTTAGGTTAGTAATGAGGATGTCAGTCTAGAACTGGGGAAACCACAGTCCAAGGACCTACTTTGCCATATATTTCCATTGTTACTTCATAGTACGTCGTTTCTGCATCTGTAAAATGGGAGTGGTGATAATAATAATGCTTCCTAACATCAGAGGGTACAAGTATAAATACATTTAAAAGAGTCAGGCATTCAGATATTATTGTATCTGATCATATAAGCACTTAAACCTGCTCAAAAACTGGAAGCAGCAGAGCCACCTTACTACAGTGCTAATATTAACCCTGCTGAGAAACAGGGTATTAATCCAACCAGATTGCTATGCTAATGGGGATAGCTCAGGTACTGATTCACAGTACAGCATTATCCCCTTCAAGCATATCTATATTATAAGATGGGTTTAAAAAAGACACTAAATTCTGATGTCCATCACTTTTCAGGACACTTTTCTGAAATAAATTATATTAAAAGGAAAGATCAAAACTGTTGACCAAGGTCCATAGTCATATATAACTAGAAAGCACCATAAAGGGTAATAAGCAAATATTTTCTAAGTATATATCAACAGTTAGAGGAAGTTTAAAGAGAGAGAGCCCAAAAAAGATAACTCAATGACTAGAAAATGCTAACAACAGAGGATACCAAGGAGACCATGATATTTAATGTTTCTTTCTCCTAAAAAAAAATGTTGCTCAGAAGGCTGACACAATTAGCATCAATGACAAATGGAAAAGGCAAGATGCTGGCCTATAATAAGGACAACAGGTTAGAGACTGCTTTGCTAAGTAAAATGTTTTCAAATAGGTAAGCTTAATAAAGCTCACCTTAAAATATTTAGGGAACTGGCTGAGATAATCTTAGAATTTAAAGTAATTATCTCTGAGACCCTAATCAGGAGGGATGAGACTCCAGAAGAGACTGGGAAAGGGCAAACAAAGCCTCCCTTTTAAAAATGGGGGGAGAAAGTAGGGGGTGGGGGGAGAATTATTGACCAATTAATCTAACTCAATTCTCAGAAAATTACTAAAACAAACTATCTATTTTAAGCCCCTAAAAGATAACAAGGTGATAAGTGTCAGCTACACTGGATTTTTCAAGGACAAATGATGTCACACCAACCTTGCTTCCTCCTGTGACTGGTTAACAAGACGTGTAAATAGGGAGAAGCAACAGGTATGGTACACTAGTTCTTTAATAGGGTTTTCAATACAGTCTCATGTAACATTATCATAAGTAAGCTTATAAAACATGGTGTAGATGAAGCTACTTAAGGTGCACTATTTAAGGCTAATCATATGCAAGGAAAGGTATCCCTGCAATCTTATACAGTAGTGGGTTGGGGAATTGTTGTACCTGTTCTCTCCCAACTATATAGTTAGTCTAATACAAGATATCACAAAAAGCCTTTGCCTTGTCAGTACAGTACTAAGTTAACCCTAGTGTGACCATAGGCTATTCACATTGGTATTCTTTTAAAAGGGCAAGGTACTCTGGTGTTTTTACTAGATATTCTTTATGATCTAAACACAGCTGTTTATTTCCAGTAAGGAAGCGTAAAATGGTATTAACATATGCTTCACAGCATTGTTTCACAGCATTGTCATAGCAATGGTAAACAAGAACTAATCAGCTAGAACTTATTTTTTATATCATGTGTAAAACATCTAATGTAACACTTCCCACTCTGCTCAGCCCCAGTAAGGCCTCAGCTGGAGCACTGTATCTAGCATTGGGGAAAGGACAAGAAGCAATATATTTAAATAGCAAAAAAGAGAATATAAATTAGGCATTAGGGAAAAAATTCTGTCAGAATATTTAAGCTTGATGCGAATGTAGCTAGGTTATGGACTCTGACACAGAATGCTTTTAAAAATAGATTAAACAAATTTCAGGAATAAGTTAGGACCAGGGTAATGGACTCAATGACATCTCAAACCCCTTCTCCTATTTTTTTTATGAAAACTATTTTGATTACAGTTTTCTGAGCAGCCCAGCACTCACTGTGTTTCTTATTTCCTTAAGCGCAATTGAGGATGAAGGTTTTAAAAATTAAAATAGCTGACAGGGTCTGATAAGTGATCTGACATATGTTTCTGTTACATTGTGGGCATTAAAAGCCACAGTTGCTTTTTCACTTGCATCCTGGTGTTAGGTAATACTTAGTAAAGTGAGCCTCAATTGCATATCCTGTACACGATAATGTCTAGATTTTCACCAAAGACTACTCTAAGAATGAAAGGCAGCATATGCTAGATAATGTGATCTATGTTTGTGTGCACTTATTTTAACTTAGGTCACAAAATACTAATGACATGATAATCAGCATAAAAATATTATGTATTTCTTCCAGGTGGCAAGTATGTTCTTTCGATTGCATTGTATCAAGGTGATGTTTCACTTTAAATTACAGTGAAATTCACATATCTCAACAGAGAGCTGCCTCTGACACAAAACTAGCAATGACAACTTTCCCTCTCACTCCCAAACTTATGCATTAGGTTCAGTAATTTAAGCTTTGATTTAAAAAACATTATATCCTTCTGACTGAAAAGAAAAATGAAGGCGAACCCTGTGCATTGTTAAAGACTTAGGGACAGAATAGGGTACAGCCTGCTACTTTTCATCTTAGTGGGACTAGGTACAAACATTTTTTAAAAGCCTGAAGCAGAACTGATTCAAGTTACATGGTTTTCTTTAAGATCAGTAATGAACAGAACACACATTCGCCCTTTGGTGGGGGGAGCAAATCTTAGACCGGGGTGGGCAAAATATAGCCCATGAACTGGATCCAGACCATAGAGGAACTTTGTCCGGCTCATGGCCAGTCCCTTGGTCCCACCTGGTTAAGACATCATCCAACCTATAGCACGTCCCACTGCCCCCTGGCTGGGCTCCGCAACTGGACTGCCTTTCTCGGCAGCAGCAGCTCCTTTGAGGCCCCAGCCTTGTGGTACTGATGGAGACCCATGCACACAGTCCCAACCCTGGCTTGTCCCGCATCTGGGACTTGCCTGCCCATGCTGAGCAGCTGATTCTGTTGCCAGTCCCCTGCAGCTGATGCCTGCAGCACTGCAGCATTTTGTGAAGGAGCTGAAAACTGATTTTAAAAAAGGGGCCTTGGCAGTCATCAAAATTCACTGGTTAACCTTTTGTAAATCTTGAGAGTTGCTTGCTACAGCAGTCAAACCAAAACCATCTGAGAGAGAGAAAAAGGTGGCACTTATCCAGGGTTTGCTTCTGGTAAGCCAAGTTTTGCATAAAAAGATTCAGAAATTGCAAAAGGTTGTAGAGGAGGAAAGATCTAAGTCTACAGCCTTGCTAAGAGGTAGAGAATTGAAAGACTAATGCACAGGGTGCTACTACTCAGAATTTAAGTTTGGTTAGTTCTTGTCAGGAGGAGAAGGAAAAGAGAGAACTAGCAGAAAAAGAACTTGTTGAATATGTTCAGGAAACAAAGAGATGAAAAGATACAACCGTAGATGTGCAAGGAAGGGGAGGGGGGGAGGTATTTTAGAATAGTCAAAGCAGGAGGTCAAAAGCTGATCGTATCAGAGTGTCAGCAGAAAATTGCCTGCCTGCAGGCTCAGCTAAAAGCAAGTCACGGACTTGTGGCTGCTGTTCACCTTCAGGTTGCTGATTTTCCTGAGGATGATTCTGATTTATATCCATCCCCATATGAAGATAACTGCTGTGTAAACACATACCCTCTGAGGAAAAGCAAGGTAGCTGCTTTGTACCCTACCCGTCCAAAAGGGGATAGACTGACAGCTCTAGAGCCTACTGCTCCTATGGCACTGCTGACTGTGCAGTCTACCCAAAGGATGAATGCCCAAGGAGGATTAACTGGCACTGACACATGAACAGAGAGCTCACCCCTTTCACCCACCCAAGCTATAGTTAAAACTCTGGGTCCTCTTAACAGAGAGATGGATCCAAATTGGGTTACTGGGGTCCATAACCTGCCTTCATTTCACTAACAGCAAGACACTCCTACATGGTTGCAGTGTGCACTAAGCTCTCAGAAGTTTTTAGCTCTCCCACCTGACCTTAAGTATGGATATGCCAGAGGGCAAAGACAGACCTTGCAATGCATTCTGCATTTTATGTTACCCAGAGAGAATGTGTTGGGTTTGTTTTACTGGGACTATACCCAAATGCATTTGTGGCAAAATAAATAAATAAATAAATAATGTTTTGGCCTTGTTGTCTGGAGTGGTGCTGATCCCACAGCAGGGCTATGCAAACTGGGACATCCCAGATTCAAAGTTCCATCACTGAGTCCCTTAGTAGAGAAACAAAGGTAGCAGCAAGGGCTTTAACTGAAGATAGCCCGTTGGCTAGAATTGAAGCAAGGTTGGGAGATACGTTTTTGGCCACTGACGTTTTGTTTTCACTTCCACACCAAAAGAAAAAGGCTGCAGCTTGTACAGGAACACCTAGAGGCAGAGACCAAGGGTATGGACCCCCTGGAGGGCCAAGAGGTTCCTCTGATCAGTCTCTGTGGTGATCCGAGGTATGGCAGCAGTTGTTGAAATATGAGCCCTGGGAAGCAATTGATGGGCTTCCCACATCAGAGCTGCTTAACAGGCTGGCACGCCATCAGGAAGAGGAGAAGAGCCACATGTCTCCTGAGACTGAAGCAAGTAGCCATAGTGACCAGTCATGTTAGGTCTGCCCAGTTTCCCTGGTCCAACCCCTGAAGGAATTGGCATCCGTAACTTTTGATCAGTGGGGTAGGCCAGAGTTTAAGGTGTTCTGGGAAGAACCACTGCCTCAGGGGACACCGAGGCAACAAACCACGTTATTGGACATAGGCGTTTCCATCTCTATTATTTGTTGTGAAGGCCTCCAAATGTCTTGGGTGAAAGGCCCTGAAACGCAAATTTTAGAAGGATTTAATGGCAAGGTTACTGTGGCACCTTTAACCAATCACCTGTGATTTTGGGTGGGAAAACCTGCATATTTGTCTGAGGCCCATGTGTCTCTGCTCTCACACCATTAGGAGGGCAGGCAATCTTAGGGGCAGACGCCTTACAGCAGCTTTGTTCAGTTAGGATATGACTGTCCAACCATCAATCCAGAGATGCAAGTTATTTCAGTTTAATCAATGTAACCCTTCATGAGCCACTGTAGTTGCTAAGTATCCAGAGGTTATAGCCTCCACAGCATGAGGTGCTAAATGGTTTTCTGTCTGAGATTTGTCAAATCCTTTTTTGCTATACCTTTGTACCCTGACTTGTGGTGTAAATTTGCCTTCACCTTTAAGGGTTGGCCGTACATATTTACCTGAGTTACTAAAGGGTTTTATAACACACCAGCCATCTGCCATTCACATGCGATCAAAATGTGGGACTTGCTTCCTGTTGCTGACCGAGATCATGTTATTTCACGTGTAGATGGTATTTTGATTACTGCTGCCATCAGAGAACGGAGTTTGAAATGCACTCAAACAGTTTTGGCCATTATATGCGTCTTTGGAATCAAGTTCATCCTGCACAAGGCACAGCTGGTGCAAAATGGGTTAAGTATCTGGGGGTTAAGCTAGGAACAGAGGGCCATGCCCCTGATAAGCAAAGGATTGAACTTCTGTGCAAACTTCCAGCTCCTATTGACCTAACAACCCTCCACTCATCCTTGGGCAGGATTCTCACATGAATTTATTGAGTTTTATGCTGAAAAAGCTGGTCCACTATATCAGCTACTAAAGAAAGGTCAGCTATGGTAGTGAGGCCCTGCACATGATAATGCCTTTAATGATTTGCAGCATGCACTAATGAAGGCTCCTGCATTGGTCTATCCTAGACCAGAATTACATTTTGAGTTTCATTTAGCCAGGTCAAACAAGAGCTTAGGGGCTGTGCTTTTTACAGGATCATGGCTCAGGGCTAACATCTATATCCTATGCAACATGAATAATGAGCCCAATAGAACAGGTGTTTATTCCCTGTGAAAAAGAAGTCTTTGCCCTGGTCTGGGCCCTCAACACTGGTAATATTTTATTGGCAACAGCTCAGTGGTCTTAGAAGTAAGCCACACTCCTGTCAAATATGTTCTGTCAGGCAAAATTAATTAAGGCAAGATTTTTAACCCTCAACCAGCAAAGTGGACCCTGACCTTATTAAACCAAAGTGTGACACAAAAGGTCCCCCACCCATGCTTTGGTCCTTATGCCCTAACAGCAGGGCCAGTGGAAGGAGGGGAGACACCTAGTGGAGACACCCATGAGTGCTTGCTACCAGAAATTACACCAGAAAAACCAAGACCATTTACATCTTGCATTTATGATCCAGTTCTAGAGAGTGAGGAGGGTGGTTTTAATGTGGTTTGTTGATGGGCCTAATTACTTTCCGGAAGGGAAAGCCCATAATGGGCTTACTGCAATTAAAGTGGCTGAAAACAAATTCCAGCACCAGCCTGGACAGACTTGGCAGGAACACTTAATGGTTTATAAAGGATCTCTGTGAATCTGTGTGAACCTTGTGCACCCCATTCTGCTCAAGCCACAGAAGTGGTGGCTGTTGCGGAGGCACTGGAAAATTCCAGAGGCACCACCAGTCAGACTTGCATTTTCTCTGATTCAGATTGGGTAATATGTGCTGGAAGGATGCAGATTTAGCAAACTGTGTTCAAGCAAAGTACTTTGAACAATATGAGTCACTCCAAAGATGGCAATTATATGGGGGCTCTGTACCCCTACCCCATGAAAAGTGTAGAGAAATTCAAGAGGCTGACATCAAAAGTGGCCCGTACCTGCTTACCATTAATTCCAGCATGTGTGTGGGATATAAGGCTGCATGTCAAGAGGTAACAAGTGAACTCCTATGTGCTCCCACCTTGGTATTCATGCAGTCCCCCATTGTGGGTAGTGTTAGGCCCGCCAATGGAACAATTTTAATTTCCCCTGCCAGGATTGTTAACCAAGGATTTGACAGGTGTGCACTCAACAATGCAACCGATCTGACACGGTATAACCCTGCCATTCATTTTCAGTTCTCTGATGAGGATTCCCCTGCTCTGCACCAGGTGTGGCCTGAAGTATGGAATGTAACTCTGGGTGCTGGCATTCCTGATTGGATTAACCCCAGAATGTACTCTGTTGTACTAATGGATCAAACTAACTCAACCTCATTTGATTGGCCCTGGGAAGTACACACTCCCACATGCAGCCATAAGACAGTTATTTTGCACAGAAATCTAAATGGCAGCATGGGCATCAGACTCAATGTCACTCTAACAGATAGTGGCCCATGGAAAATTCAAGGGCCTCAGTTTTACCATGAATAAGTAAGAAAGGTTTCTCAGCCACCCCTGGATACACCAGCTGGTCCTATCATTGTAAAGCTGAGGGAAGGCATTCAAATACGTTTCCAGCCTCCAGTATGAATATTGAACATTTCCATTGACATTCTCCCAGTGAGTAGACGTGGATGGCGCCACAAGGCCTGCATCGGTGAGGTCAACTGGCAACTTTGGAGCTGGTGTTACCAGGCAGGCTTTGACAATGTCTTTGACAATGACCAGCATTTCTGCACAGAGGGAATGCTCAGGTGGGAGGGGTTCATCTTTCCCCAAAAGGAAATGTGTCTTTTCTTCTGGGTTGGCTGACCTCGTATGGTGGCCTTTAAACTAGTCTCACCGGGGGACAGGACCACAGAGGTACAGGAGGACACTTCACTAGCAAGGCAAAGTGTCAAGCACAGGAAGTACCCAGGTAAGTGACAGGGGCCACAAGAGACTTGGGAAAAAGGGGGCAGCACAAACATCCACAGGAGGTCTTAAATGCTTCTACACTAATGCTAGAAGTATGGGGAATAATCAGGAGGTGCTCACCCTCCTGCTAGCTATCATAAATCCAGACATAGCAGGGCTCACAGAAACCTGGTAGGATTCTACCCATGTTTGGGCAGTAGATATTAAGGGCTATGACCTGTACAGGTGTGACAGAGCAAAGAGAAAAGAACGGGGTGTAGTGCTTTACATCAAGAAACAATACACACCCTCAGTGAGCAAGGTGGGGTCAGAAGAGGGGCTCACTGAGGTGCTCTGGGGAAGAATACAAGGGGGTCATGGGGAAAGGGACTTAACAGCGGGTGTCTATTACAAACAGCCCAATTAAGGGGAAGAGCTGGACCAGGAATTTTTAGGATAGCTTGTGGAGGCTGTCAAATTGAGAGATGTGGTAGTTATGGGTGACCTGAAATACCCAGACGTTTGCTAGGAAGAGCAATCAGCTAGGTCAGACTGCTCATGTAGATTCCTAGCCAACATACAGGACCTCTACCTAACTCAGGAGGTGCACAGTCCCACCAGGGAAAATGCCCTGCTGGACCTGGTCCTTGCCACAGGCAATGACCTGGTTGCAGGTTCTCAGTCACCTGGGTGATAGCAATCATTGCCTCTTGGAATTCACTATCCAATGCAGGGTGTTGTGGGCTAGCAGTAAGGTGGACGTCCTTGACTTCAGGAGGGCCAACTTCAGTGAGTTAAGAAGACTAGTATGAGAGGCTTTGGGATCCTGAAGTTTCAGGGATGTGGGAGTCTAAGATAGGTAGTTGTTCCTCAAGCAGACAATCCTCCAAGAACAAAGGGAGTCAGTCCCAATGCATACCAAGGTGGGTAAGAGTGCTAAAAAGCCCCCATGGCTCAGCAAGGACATTCAGGAATGTCTGAGGGCTAAAAAGGAGGCATACATCTGTTGGAAGCAAGGGGCTATTACCAAAGAGGATCATACTTCCATTTCTTGAGGCTGTAGCATGGCTGTTAGGAAGGCCAAGGCTGAGATGGAACTGGGGCTGGTGACCAGGATGAAGAATAACAAAAAGTCCTTTTTCAAATACATAGGGAGCAAGGCGGCGGCACTGGGCCTCTGAAGGACGCATTTGGCTATCTGGTGATTGCTGCAAACAAAAAAGCGGATCTCTTTAACAAATTCTTTGCATTCATTTTTCTGAGCAGGGACTGGGACGTCTCCCCTACCGGAAGTACAGAAGGACTGAGGGGAGGCACTGCCAGGCCCAAGGTTAGGGATGGTGTAGTTAGGGACCTTCTGGAGGGGCTAGATGTGTTCACATCAGCAGGCCCAGATGCTCTTCATCCAAGGGTGCTGAGGGATTGGCGGGGGTCATTGCAGGGCCCCTGGCATGGTTATACAACCACTTGTGGAGCTCTGGTCAGGTGCTGGATGACTGGGAAAAGGCCAATGTTGTCTCCATTTACAAGAAAGGAGGACCCAGGTAACTATAGGCCCATCAATTTTACCTTGGTCCTGGGGAAGATCTTTTAGAAAACTATCAAGGAGCACATCTGCGAGGGACCAGCAGGGGAAATCACGCTTAGGGGGAACCAACTCATTCATTAAGGGAAGATCCTGTCAGACAAACCTTATTTCCTTTTACAATCAGGTCACAAAGTCCTTGGACGAAGGCATGGGGATGGATGTCATCTTCTTGGACTTTAAGGCAGCCTTTGACACTGTATCTCACCCCATTCTCATAAAAAAACTAGGTGACTGCAGCATTGATGCTTACACAGTCAAATGGGTGGCTAATTGGCTGGATGGTCGCATACAGAGTGGTGGTGGACAGGTTGTTTTTGACCTGGAGGCATGCGGGCAGTGAGGTTCCCCAGGGCGCAGTCCTAGGGCCCATACTGTTCAACAGCTTTATCAGTGACTTGGACAAGGGGGTGGAAAGCACGTTGTCCAAGTTCACTTGACACCAAGATGTGGGGCAAGGTGGGCACGCCAGAAGGGAGGGACAGAATTCACCTAGATCTGGACAGGTTACAGAGATGGGAAGATGAGAAAGATGACAATAGGATGGAATTCAATGCAGACAAGTGCAAGGTGCTGCATCTAGGGAGAAGGGACCAGCAGCATACCTATAGGCTGGGGAACACCCTTCTCATCAGCACAGAGGTGGAAAGGGACCTTGGAGTCATTGTTGACTCCAGGTTGAACATGAGCCGCCAACGTGAGGAAGCTGTCAGTAAGGCTAACTGCACCTTGTGGTGCACCCACAGATGCATCACAAGCAGGTCCAGGGAGGTGATCCTCCCTCTCTATGCAGCATTGGTCAGGCCACAGTTGGAGTACTGCATTCAGTTTTGGGTGCTGCACTTCAAGACTTCAAGAGAGATGTGGATAGCATTGAGAGGATCCATGATCAGGCGGCAGAAGGGCAGGCCTTACAAAGAGAGACTAGAGGGCCTGAACCTATTCAGCCTCCACAAGAGAAGGCTGAGAGGGATCTGGTGGGCATCTACAAATTCACCAGGGGGGATCAGCAGGGAATAGGAGATGCCCTGTTCCCCTGGGCACCACATGGGATAACTAGGAATAATGGCCACAAGTTGATAGAGAGCAGGTTCAGGCTAGACATCAGGAGAAATTACTTTACGGTTACAGTGGCTAGGACCCGGAACCGACTTCCAAGGAAAGTGGTGCTCACTCCTACCTTGGGGGTCTTTAAGAGGAGGCTGGATGGACATCTGGCTGGGGTCATATGATTTGATGATCTGTTTAGGTCCCTTCCGACCCTAGCTACTATAATACTATGAAATGGAATTTATAATAGTGCAGGAACCTAAAGGTCATAATTTTACCCACTACTACAAGTTGGTCAGAACAGATGACTTAAGGATTCAGTCTTCATGTCAAAATCAAAGAAAAAGAGAGATTTGATGGATGCCAGCTTGGGTGCTGCTGAAACAGGTCTAGGGAACTTAAATACAATGGATTTGGAGGTTTTAAACAACAAGTTAAGATACCCAGGAAGCCTTTTAGTCATTGTAGGACCTACTAGCAAACACAGAAACCCACAGGTCAGGTGAGACTGGGAGAGAGCAGTAGGTACTGCAATCACCAGATGAAGGAAAACCCGAGCAGAGTCCCACTGACTCCGCATGACCTGCCAGAACATCTGTGAGCTTAGAATGTGCCTATGGGGAACTGGAGGACCTACAAGCCTAATACAAGCATGGTGGGGACCACCATGAAGCAGTGGCATACCTGGGCTAGTGGCAGAATGGGGAGAACCAGAAAGCCAACTCACCAGAAAGAAAATTGCACCTGAAGGTGGGTGAGCAAAGGGTGCACCAGGCACCCAATCAACCCTCGTTCAGAAAGTGAACCACTCAGCATGGGGGCAACATTGCCCTGCCCACCTCCCAGTCCAAGCTATTTACATTAATTTTTTGTTGTGTTGGGATTTTAAGAACCTAAAGAACAGTGGCAAGAACCCTGAGGCAACCCTTGTCATTGTGCACCTAGCACAGAAGCCACATCATACCAGGGTACTGCTAGGATCGATCGTAACACTTGAGAGGAAAGGGGTGGAGTGTAGGGAAGAGGAGCCCAACAGAAGATGCACCAATAGAGTCATCTCTGAGCCTCTAATGGACCCACTAAGCCCTACCTCCAGAATAATACCAGTATAAACAAGTTATGGCAGGAAAATCCGCCCAAGTGCAATGGAGGCCTAGGTGGCAGGGCATGCTTATCAGCACATATGGTGGGGTCATAGTCCTATTAAGGTGATTTCTCAAGATGTACTCAATACAATACCTATTAATTTCTATTCTTCTGATTAAAGAACATCAAAATAATTGTTTGACAAGGTTCATTAGGTAAATCTGATATCTTTTATTAGACCAATTTAAATAGTTGGAAAAATTCTTCTTAACAAGCTTTCAAGTATAAATACCCTTTGTTAGGCTGAGGAAGCATCTACAGTTGGTGTGTGCTCTTCCGATGGAAAATAATTGCTTGTTATTTTGTCTGAAGCATAAACAGAACCTAAACCAAACACAAAATCTGTTAAGTGGAACTGTGAGAAAGGAAACATGGAAATGAAGCTGCCAGACCTGGCTTTTCCTTTTCTAATGAACAGAACAGTCAAAAGAACTCTCTCTCTCTGAGCCTTTTAGTCATGAAGCTTGCACAAGTCAAGAAGCATGAACATGTAACACTGAAACTTAGGAAGAGAATTTATCAATATTGCTAGGTATTGTTAAATATTGTAAAGTATGTTGAGACTGTTGTTTTAGCCATAACATCCATCTAATGTGTTTATCTAGTGCTTTTAGTGGAATGTGGATTCACTGCGGAGGCATTAGATAGAGCTCTCGAGCTCTCTCAGAGTAGAGCTTTCAGCACTTCAAATGCATTTGCCTTCCCTATGCCTTGTCTTGAAGATGGTGACGAGAGGAAAGGGAGCTGTCAAGAAGATAGGTCCTGGGGCCCTGCACCTCTAGCTGCTGACAGGCAAAACTCATGACATAGGTGCTTGTGCAACTGACTGTCTCTGTCTTGGGGCAGTTGATTGTCTGTATTGATTATTTCCTCTCCTTAGTCTGAGGTTTTGAAGGTGTTAATCTTTGCTAATTAACTAATTATCTAGTAGCTACTAGTAGCTAAGTACTGAGCTGGTCCCTGAGTGAATCATGATTGACTGGTAACGCAGTAGTTTAGCAGCCAGACCTGCAGTAATTTCCCCACCACCACCCAATAACCAAGACAGACACAGCTGCACAAGCACCCACATCACAAGTTTTGCCTGTCAGTAGCTAAAAGTGCAGGGCCCCAGAACCCCTGCACCTATCTCCTTGACAGCTGGCAGGCTTCGTGGCCTCAGGGGCCACCATTCCTGCAGTTTTCACCCCCTGTGGTGTAACATACAACATGAGTTTTGCTTTCAAGAATTTGGGGTGAAGTTCCCCCCAAACACCTACACTGATCTTCTTGAAACTTAGCAGGCTTTATGCTCTCAGCAGAGGCTACCACCCCTGCAAGTTTTATCCAAATTGAACAATATCCAACAAAGTTATAGATATGTCATCGATTTCCCATTATACCCTATGGCCAGATCTCCAAAGAGCCTCGGAAGCTCCGAACTGCTTCGGAAAGCCTAAAGAAGCCAACGCTTCAATCCAGACATGCTGCTTCAGCATCCAAAGTGTCTGAATCTTCTCCAGATCTGAAGTATGGTCCAAAGCCTTGCACAGCTTTAATAGACATAGAATTTGGTAAGAGGGCAGCAGGACAGGCCCTATGAGGAGAGACTGAGGAAACTGAACCTGTTCAGCCTCGGCAAGAGGAGTCTGAGGGGGCACCTGGTAGCTGCCTACAAACTCATCAGGGGAGATCATCAGCAAATAGGAAGAGCCCTATTCTCCCCAGCACCACCTGGGGTGATGAGGAACAATGGTACTAAGCTGATGGAGAATAGATTTAGGTTAGAGATCAGAAGGCAATATTTTATAGTTAGGGTGGCCAGAATCTGGAACCAACTTGTTAGGGAAGTGGTCCTCACCCCTACCTTGGGTAAATTCAGAAAGAGGTTAGATGATCTCCTGTCTGGGGTCTTGTGAACCCAGTATTCATTCCTACCTGTGGCAGGGGGTCTGGTTAGATGATCTGTTCAGGTCCCTCCTGACCCTAGCTATTATGAAACTATGAAGATAGACTGCTGCAACCCAGTCACATGTTTCTGTGCAGGGTGGGTGGCTCTGCATTCTTGGATTCAGTCCACAACACAGTTTCTGTCATTCCTGATTTTCCATCTCCTGTTGTCATCATAAGTTTTCAAAGCACTGGGATCCTTGTAGCAGTCTCTTCCTCCGTTTGGGGCAGTCCTATGTGACAATCTCCAATTAACTGATGTAAATGTTGCATTTTTTTTTCAAATTGCCCTTGAGGATTCCTTGAAGCACTTTCTCTACTTTCCTTTTGACCATACCCTTTAACTGAGCTGGAAGAATAAAACTTGCTTTGGCAGTCTGGAGTTGGCCATCCAGATGACAGCAGCAGCCCAGCGAAGGTGGTATTGAATGATCATTGCCTTGATGTTCATGGTGTTTGCTTTTGAGAGGACACTAATGTTGGTGCATCTGTCTTCCCACTGGATTCAAAGGATCTCCTACAGGCAGCATACTTCTGCAATGACCTGAGGTGTTTCCTATATGTTGTCCATGTCTCAGCTCTATACAATAGGGATCACAACTAAATGATAAACCAGAAGCTTGGTTTCGGGTCTGATGTCACGATCATTGAATACCTACTTCTTCAGATGTCCACAGGCTGCACTTGCACATTTGAGGCAATATTGGATTTTTTCATCAGCATCAGCCTTCTGCAAGAGATGGCTTCTGAGGTACAGGAAATACTCAAAATTCTCCAGTTTCACCATGGATCTGAATTACCAGAGCAGGGGACTGCTCATTAAGAGCCTGTTGATGGAGGACATTAATCTTCTGCATGTTAAGTGTCATTACTATTTTCTTGTTTGCCTCAATAAAGACAATGATGATTGCCTGAAGTCTAAGTAAGCATATACTACAGCATCATCAGCATACTGGAGCTCAGTGACTGAGGTTGGGGTGGTATTGGCTTTGGCTTGGAGTTGGATGAGATTAAACAGTTTACCATCCATTTCATAGTTTAGCTCCATTCTCACTGGAAGGTTGTTGGTGGTCGAATGTAGCATCACAGTAAGGAATATTTAGAAGAGTGTTGGAATGATGATGCATCCTTACCTAACTTCTTTCTTAACCTCAAAAGGATTTGTGATAGATCCGTTATTGAAAACTACCACATACCATCATGGAGCAAGCAAAGAATGGTAATGAATTTTGGTACTGAGATTGCCACTGAATATAAAAAGGATATTGCAAGCTCCTCCTAAGCCAGCTACCTACAGCTAGTGTTTTTAGTGACCAAAAGCTTGCAAAGAACTTTTTTTCCAACTATTTTTTGGCCTAATAAAAATATCATATTTACCCAAAGAACCTTACCTCCCTATGTCCTTAGACCAACGCAGCTACTACCAGCAACTCTACAGCTAAGCTGGTTTTTACACTATGCCATTTGTCCAGTGTGACCTCTTGGCCACCAGATGGAGCAGCTCAATAACAAATAAAACAACTTAAATTAAGGGATTTGGGGCCTGAAGTTTCACACCCTGCCTCTAGCTGGGACAGCACATTCTAGGACAGAACTAATTTCCCCTGGACTGTCTCAAATGTCAACACATTAATTCCTGACCCATTTTACTGCAGGGGGCAAACCCTACCTCTCTTCCTACCTTTTTAAAACTAACTCCACCTGTGTGTCATGCTCCAGAAGCAAAATAATTAATGCATAACATTCCACAGATTTAAAATGTGTTAAAGGTAACCTGTAACAGGACCTCAACTGACTAACAGCTACTTAACTGTGGGACTATCTCCCAACTACCAACTTCTCCTATATTAGAAAGTGTCTTTAAATTATAACATGCCCCTTTCCATCCACACATTTACCTGCTCAGCTGCATGATGCTTCACCCATGGCTGGACCAGGCCAAGTTCCTGGCCTCCTGCAGGCCCTGGCTGCTTGTCTCTCTCTGTGTGTGCCAGCCCCGCATTGCAGCTGCCTTGAGCCCACACGTGGGCTGCCTGCGTTTGGGTGTCTAAGGCCCCTTAGTCCCAGCCTTTCATCACCTATGCCATTGGCTCCCCACCACTGCATGCACCCCTGGGGGAGGCATGGGGGGCATGTGGCTCCCCAGATTTGTGCATGGGGCAAGGGCAGACTGTAACATGAAACTTGTAACATCTCTCATTCAGCTTTAATTGGCTGACTCCCTCCTTCAGTCAGCCTGTGAGGCATCCTTTTACCACTGGTTAGATTTTCAAACACAGACCTGTATGCTTCCCCTCACAATTGGGGTGGTCTCCTCACACATAGATATGGAACTACTTTGTTTTTCTTCTTCAAATACATCTGTAAATCTCTCCTTTGCCCTGCTGCCTCCAAAAATATCTAATGAGACTTAGGCTATGGTAAGGTCACTACAATACCTGACAGTATTGTTTCCTTGAACTTCCCCTTCTGGAGCCATCTACTGCCTATGGACTTACACTTCAACTGTAAGCTTTCTGGGGCAGGAACTATCTTTTGATTCCAAGTTTGTACAGCACCTAAGGGTCTTGCTACATATTAATTTTAAGCAGCTCCTGGAGTCCTTAATTCATGGACTGTCTACACATTAACACGTAAAACTAGTTTTAAGCACACTTTAGGTGTCTTAAAGTTACTCCAGTCCAGGTCAGGTTCATCTCCATTGTATTTTACCCAGCTTGTGTTTCATTAAAGTGTAGCCACTCCCCACAGATGAGCCACCCAAGTTGTAGTCCTCCAGCATCCCAGGATGTCACCTCCCCAACCCTCCTGTTCTGTGTGGACAAATTCTCTGAATTCTCCTGCCCAGGGGGTGGTTCTGGTACCAAGCCAACTCCCCCTTCTGTGCCTGTGGGATTGACCTTCTCACCTCCAGGACTACAACCCCAGTCAAACAGCCTTCAGAGGACAGACAACTAGCCAGGGCACAGATGGGTCCAGGAGTGGGATCTAGAAGGGGTGGTGGGGAAAACAAAGGTAGGTGGATGAAAAGGGTCTCCGTAAGCTGAGGCTTCCTTCATGGGGCAGCGGCAGTAGCTCCCCCCAAAGTCCCTTTTCTTACTGCTTCCACCTCCCAGCCACCCTGGGAAGCATGACCACACCCCAATCCCAAATTCCAATTTATTAAATCATGCAGTCTTCGTTAATTTATTCTCTCTTTATTTCTATTTTATTTATTTTATTTTATTCTTCAGTGGCTCAATCACACAGCACTCAAGAAGAAAAGAACAAGTCAGCCAGCCACACATTCAGATTCAGACCAGATCAAAGAAGAATACAACACACTATATATATGTGTGTATATATACATATGGTGTACATATATATATATATATATTATATATATATATATAGCTATTAATAATAAATAATCAATCAAACCACAGTCCTACATAGGAAACAAGTCACACAACACTCAAGAAGAAAAGAACAAGTTAGACAGCCACACATTCAGGTTCAGACCAGATCAAAGAAGAATACAACACACACACACACACCTTTTGCAGCACAGGAAAGATTAAGATGAAGCGTGCTGGAAAGGCAGGTGCCAGGTCTTCTGGCAGGGGAGGGAGAGGGACTAGAGGGGTTAAGGAGAGAACCAGAGCTGCAAGATCCCCTCTCTCCCCTGCCCCCTCAGACACATTCTCTTCCTAAGCAGTCATGAGACTTCTGCTCCCAGTAGGAACAAGGAGGTGGGCACAGTACCTGATGTCCCTGCACGTGCACTACCTCCCCTCAGTCCAGAAATAGGCACCAGCATCAGGATCACTGTCTCCTCCACCCCAATGTCATTTCCCAGTATGAGCCTCTCTCTGCCAGAGAAGAACCTGGACCTGAAACCAGGGAACATGAGCACTCTGGCTCAAGCAATTCTGGGGACCAAGGGGGAATCAGAGTTTGTGCTCCACACCTCTCAAAGTTCCCCTAGACCCAGGTCTCCTTCTCTGGAAAGCAGCACCTTGGAAGCGGCTGAGGAGGTTGTGGAGGATCAGACAAGTGGCTCAGCTGAGGCAGGATCCCCACCCTCAACCCAGAAGCAGGCGAGTAGCATAGTGGGATCATTTTGAGCAGGCAGATGATCCCAGTGCTATCTGCTAGCACCGATGAGGGCAGATCAGCCAGGGCAAGGAGTTGAAACACTTCACCACCAAAGCAATGCTGCTGCATCTCAGAAGGCAGTATCCCCTTGCCCTTCTTCCTGCTCAGCCTGGCACCAGTGCAAGCGTGCCAAAAGGAAAGTCCCCTGCTCACTCCAAAGCTGCCATCCCCCACAAAGCACAGGCAGGACACCCTGGAGTAGTGAGGGAAAGCTGCAGATGGAGGGGGGCATATTCCCCAGGTGAGTGAGGTCACCCAGACCACTGGGGAGATGCTTACTCTGGATGTCCAGCCTTTCTCCCTAGTTAAGCGGCCAGGATTCAGGAGGCTCATGGCACTCATGGCCCCATCTTACCAAGTGCCCGCACATACCACCTTTAGCAGGACAGTGGTGCCTTCCCTGTATGAGGCATGCAGGGAGTACTTGAGGTAGCAGCTGCACAAAACAGGGCCACAAGTAATCTTGCACTTCACCTCCAACATCTGGAGCAGCCAGGGTGGCAATCATACCTCTCTCTCCCTCACTGGGCACTTGTGCAATGAGTCAGGCCATTAGTAGGCTATCCTCCAAGCCAAGGTGCTGGATGAGTCCCACACAGCAAGGGAGATCATGGTGGCCATGAACCTCATGGTAGATGGGGGGCTTGTTGGGCAGGCCAAACTCACCCATGGGTTCATGGTCACTGACAACAGTGCCAATACAGTCAAGGTTGTCCGTGATGCCAACTTTGCCAAATGAGGCTACACCTCATAGTCAGAGATGCCTTGGAGGGGGACAGGGCTGTCAGTGATGGTGCCACCACCACTATCACTATAAACCAGCTGATTTCCAAATGCAGGAAGGTGGCAGGCTACTTCCACCGCAGCATCAAGGGGGGCAAGATGCTGCGCGAGAAACAGGCAGAGCTGAGCATCCCACAGCACAAAATCAAGCAGGATGTGGAGACTTGGTGGAACTCCACATAACCAATGCTCAAAAGGCTGGTGGAGCAACAGAAGGCCATCCATGAGATGGCCTTGCTTGGGGAGATCGGGATCATTGGCCCCCTGGACAGAACTGAGTGGGGTACCATCTCCCAGATCTTGGCAGTCCTCAAGCCTTTCCTTGAGGCCGAGACCCTCTGCGATGCCTTCCTCATCCAAGTGATCCCCACAATGAGGGAACTAGAAAATCAAATGGAGACGTTCCAGGAGATCAATGTTCCTGGCTGGGGGAGGGCACTATCATCAGATGTGCAGGCACTGGTCAGGCGGCTGAAGGAGGGCATCAGGAGATGGCTGGATCCCTTGTGCTCCAGTACGGTCCACGTGCTGGTGGGAATGTGCAACCCCAAGGTGAAGGGGAACATGTGCAATGGCAGCAGCAAAGCCCTTGATCACTGGATGCAGGGGCTAGTCAACCAAGTCAGGGAGGCAGAAGGGCAGAGGCAAGGGGATGTGGAAGAGGGGGATCTACTTTTCCTTGCCAGCACTCCCAGCACTAGCACCGCCACCAGACAGCCACTGTCCTCCATGACAGCCACTGCCAATGTGGGCCAAGGGCATGGCTTAAATGCTGGGATCCAAATGGACCAGACCCCAGCCTCGGGCAGGTGGCACTGAGGCTTCGGTGGCTACCTACCTCACTGAGGATGTGGAGCGACTGGACTGTGACCCCTTGGCCTACTGGGTAAGCCACAGCCCAATGTGGCAGGATCTGGCCACAGTTGCCCAGCAACACCTCTCCTCTCCACCAACCAGTGTTCAAAGCAAAAGGGTGCTCAGCATTGCTGGGGATGTTGTGACACCCCACCGCACCTGCTTGGATCCTGGTTTGGTGGAGCAGTTGGTGTTCTTGAAAGTGAACCTCCCACTGCTGGGGTTCTCCAAGCTCCACCTGCAGATGGACTGAGTGCCACCCTCCTCACTCCATCTGCACCTATTTCCCTTTCTAATTTTTTAAAAAACAGTTAATGCCCCACTCTCAGCTAAGGGGGCACTCGCTGCATCACCAGCCAACAGAGGAAGAACATGTCCCTGCTGAGCTCGCTCCCCTGCCAGGACAAACTTGGATGTATGAGCTGGGGCTATGGGGAATGAGGAGGCCCCCGGTCCTGGTCAAGACCACTAAAACTGCACCCTGCCAGGGTAGGGAGGCCTGGTGGGACTGCTGGTGGCACGGCAGTCCCATAAATGCCAGGACCAATGATCCCCTGGTGAAAGGCAGGTAGGAAGTGCCATAACATCCAGCTAATGCACCCAGTACTGGCTGGGGAAAACCCAGACCTGTCACATCTTTCACAGGCCTGAGGCTTGCTGGTTGCAGTGCAGTAGTGAGGCTCCCGGTGAGCTCAGCTTAGGTGCCCGGGATGCCATCTTTTGCATTGAAAAACCCTGTCAGGCTGAGGAGTAGTAAAGAATCCAGAGGCTAGCCTGACCCATAATGCAGGCAAGAAAGCCAGTCAGTTAAAAAGGAAATGGAGGTGTCAATAGATGAGGGACAGGCTGGGGTGACAGGGGGGAGGGGGAACGTAGCAGCACAGGTAAAATGCAGAGGTACTTGGGGAGACAGGATGTCCGGCAGGTTGTAGCGTGTCAGAATTAAACTGTCTAATTTGTATTAAGTCCATGAGTTACTTTACCTAGGAGGCTGATGAAGTTAAGTTCATAGGCCTGGCTGTGAAAAGTGGTTTTGAAATTATTCCCTCTCAGGATCTGGCCTGAGAGACTGGAGGCAGAGTGTCTTTTTGGTGAGGAACGTGCCCCCACAGGTAGTTGGGTACTGTTGTCTTTGATAGATTCTGGTGCACTGTTTGTGGGGTACTGGAGGTAGGTGGCAGGTTTTGTCTTCTGAGCTGTAGGAAGTTGGCTTCAGTTCTGGTGATGAGGTTAGATGCTTGTTTGAATTTACAAACCACTTTTCAGAACTGGGCTTATGGACTGCGCTTCATCAGCTTCCTAGGTAGTAGGTACAGAAACTCATGGACTCAATATACACAGTGGAGCTCTGGCACACTGCGACCGGCTGGACAGCTGACTCCCCAGGTACCTCTGCAATTTTACCTGCACTGCTACATCCCCCTTTTCCCTTCCTCCCTACCCTCCCCCAGCCTGTCCCTCACCCCCGATGCCTCCATTCCCATTTTCACTGACTGGCTTTCTTGCCTGCATTGCATGCCAGGCCATCCTCTGGTTTCTTTACCATTCCTTTCATCCAGGACCAGCAGACATACCAACTACAGGTGCTTCCTCAACCTGGCAACAGGTTTTTCAACCCAAAAGCTTCCAAAATACATTTTTCTACCTATAGAGTTGCCCTACTAAAAAGATACCATATTGTCTTACCTGTTGTCATGTAAAGTGGTGGACCAGGCTGAGGATGTAGGGGAGGAGAAGACCTCACTGTGGCACACTGCTGTGTTGTGCAGAGCCCCAGCGCCAAGAAGCTTGCACCTGAACACAAATACACACACAGTCACACAGTGAGGGTGTACCTAACAGATACACAGGTGCTCCTACTTGAGAGGAAAGACAGGCTGACAGTTTGAATACCTGAGATGCTGCTGGTGCTACTGGTGCTGACTGCTGAGTCACTAAGTTATTTTATCTACTGCCATTTAAAGTGGTGGATCAACCTGAGGCTGTAGGGGAGGAGAAAACCTCACTGGGTCACATTACTGTGTCATGTAGAGGCCCCAGAGGGTGCACCTGAACCAATGAGGGTGCACCTGAACACACACAGTGTCACCCACCCATGTTACGAGTTTTGCCTGTCTGCAGCCAGAGATGCAGGGCCCCAGAACCCAGTCCCCCTGCACCTATCTCCTTGACAGCTGGCAGGCTTCGTGGCTGCAGTAGGGCCTAGCAGGCCTTCAGTTTTCACCCCCCTGTGCCTTAACATACACGCAGTTTCACCCATGTCATGAGTTTTGCTTGTCAGCAGTTTGAGGTGCAGTTTCCCAGAAACCCCTTTACTTATTCTCCTTGAAATTTGGCAGGCTTTGTGACCTCAGCAAGGGCTACCATCCCTGCAGTTGTCACCCTGCTGTAACTTAACACACATGTGACACGAGTTTTGCTTTCAAGACTAAGAGGTGCAGTTTTCCAGAAATCTCTACCTATCTCATTGAAACTTCATAAGTATCATGCATTCAGCAGGGGCTACCATTCCTGCAAGTTTCATCCAAATCAGCCAAAAAGTGACAAAGTTATAGATATTTCATTGATTCCCTGTTATACTCTGTGGCAGGGGTCAGCAACCCCCAGCACGCATGCTGAGCATGGTACACAAGGCCATTTTGCTCGGCATGCCACCATCAGCCCAGGCTCTAAGCAGCTGCTGCCAGCCATGGAGCCCAGGCTGCCCCCAGCAGGCAGTTGGGAGGTGCAAGCAGACTGGGCTCCTTGGGCCAGCTGCAGCCAGAAGGCTGCAAACAACTGCCCTGGGCTGCAGCACGTTGGCACTCCAGCACCTTCCCAGGTAACATTGTAGTTTTTTTCAGCACTCCAGCCAAAAAACGTTGCCTACCCCTGCTCTATGGCCAAATCTCCAAATTGGTACCAAATCTTCTGAAGCTGATTCAGCCAAATCGAATTGCTGGCATCTGAATTGGCTGAATCCGAATCAAATAGTTCTTCATTCACATAGCCTTCTAGGCTAAATTGAGTGTCCTGAAAAAAGGAAAAAGCATAAAACTGAGGCCCCAGTAAACAAGATTCAGATAATACTGATATAGATTGCAGTGTAATATATCCCCCTGCCGAGGCAGTACAGGTCGCACGGTGACATGAGCAAGCACCTACGGCGCTCCCACCAGCTGCGCCTGGCTTTCTACTGTTCCCTCTGCGGCACCGAGTACGAGGCCTTGAAACTCTGCAAGAACTACCACAAGATGTGTCAAGGCCACGGCGCTGAGAGGAGACCCGGCACGATGGTGAGGTCCGCCGCCCCGGCCCGGCGCCCCCAGGCCATGGCTCGGAGACCCGCCGGACCGCCCACCCTGGCGCTGCCGCCGCCGCCGGACCCGACTGCCGGAGACCGGCCGACGGAGACTCCCGCCCCGATGCCACCGCCATGCAGGCTTCCGCCTGTGGACCCCCGACCGGACGTGACGCCTCGACCGGACGGCCCCCCTC
>JAGPOW010003476.1:125255-143277 GCA_030014935.1 Caiman crocodilus | reverse complement strand
GTCACGGGTATGTGTGTTTCTATCCTCTTTCTCTCTCAGCGTCGCGAAACCCCCCCCTCCCTTCCCCTTCCCCACTCCCCTTACCCCCGGGCTTAGTTGACTAACATTGTATCTTATGTAACCTAGGTGCGTTCCCAACCTCACCCCTATCCTTCTCTTGTTAGTCCCTCACCCGGGCGCTCTGTATTTCCCTCATGGCTTTGTCATCTTTTTTGGGATTTTGAAAATCCTTAACATTCACTAATTAAAGTCTATCCATTAGCTGCTGATGGCATGCCTTCTTTGGACTACCCTTTCAAGGTGTTTATAATGTTGAAAACCATAGGAAAAGGCTTGCTTACCTGAGTTCCCCATGCGGGACTAAGGCACACTCAGCTGATACACATGGAAGACCAACAGCAGGGTCCAAGCAGAAAGAATGACAACATAAGAACCTACATCTTGCCTCTATCAATGCTTAGATCAGTGTGCTTGGTCCGATTTTCTTCTGCTATTGGAAGCTTCGAAGACAGAAACAGTTGAGCTGGTCTTAGGACCATCACCTCTCTAAAATGACATCAGGACCTATCAGAAATACAGACTCTGAGATGTTTCTCCCCTTTACAGAACTACTTCAACAAAACTGAGCAAGATTTAAAAAAAACTTTTTTAGGACGTTAAGATTATTCAATAATATCCTAATAAAGTTTGGGAAAAGTATAATACCCCTGTTCATGCCTACCTTATGCATAATAACCTATGCAGTAAATTAAATACCTGAGCCCCAAATATCAGGTCCTAACTCTAATGCAGAAATCATAAAAGTTCAACTGTATTTTGGGCTATATGATCTTGCCATGATTCTGGTGCAAAAGAAAAAGCTGTCCTGTTTTGTTCAAACCTCTGATATATATAATTTACATTTGAATAAAATCTGCAACCAGGTCTGGTTTGTGTGCTTTTATTATAACAAGAAATACCTGGAGCTCTGGACAAAAATGTGTTTTTTAAATAGTCCAAGAGCCCTGTAGGAATAAGATGTTGAGGCTGTGGCTTTTTCTTTTTCTTTCCTTTGAACATATAAAAAAGAATGGAAAATTATTCTTTCAAAAAGGAACTCAATTTGCCCCCCAACGTGCTCTTTTTTTTTCCCATCTGAAATTCAGTTCTGACCGTCTACCGTAGACAATTCTATGACTAAAGGTGAATGAGTAAGTTTATCAGCTAAACTGAAGTGTCATTTGCTTGAAGGGTGAAGAATGTTTAATTCAGATTTTCTAGAACTATTTTAACTGGTTTTCATTAACACATATAGTAACTAGGATATTTTTAGAGAAAAATATTTCTTAGTTTGCTTTTCCACCTCCTCCAATCTAGTGCTGGAAAGGTCCCTACATATGTTTCTGAGTCACCCAAAAAGATTCCCCACAGCTCCTCCCTCCCTCAGAAAGGAAGTACAGATTTGGCATTTGGGTTCTACAACATGGGAAAAAGCTGAAACAAAGCGGTCCCTTCCACCCTCTTTCTTCTATTTGGAGGGAAGATTTTAAACCAGCAGAACTTCACAGTCTTTCTCATCTTCAACCTGCACTCCCCCACCCCCACTCCAGCCTTTTGCACAGCTTAACCTTTAAGTTCTGTCTGCCTGATATCTGAGGCTTTTCTTTCAGATGATGATCAAAGAAGTTTAGTCTTAGCGCTTACTGACTGTCATATCTGACATTTCATTTGTTATGCACGCACATTTATAAGGTCATGCGTTCTAAGGTGACACATTAAACTCCAGAATTAAAACAATGAAACACATTTTATGAACAAAATCCCACAACTTAAGAGTGTGGCTATAATGGATTTAATCATAGTTAAAGTAAACCAAAAATACAAAATTCAAAATTATTTTTAAAATGAATGAATTAATCAAATAGTTATTAATAATCTAATCCAATCACCTTCTCTCTAATATCATGAAAATGACCAGCAGTCTAATTTATCCAGTCTCCATTCATTAGCTTCACGCATATAATACTGTTCCATTCTATCTAAGCAGATGTTAAATATGAGTAAAATCCAAGCCGTGTTGAAGTTAATGCAGATTTTTTTATTTCTTTCCATAAGACTGGGATTTCCCGCTCTTTTATGCATTCACTTACAAAAATGAGTCACTTAGTATACGTAAGGTACTTAGCATTTTGGTTTTGTTCATGAGTATAGTTATTGTGTGTGGTATACATTATATGCATGTGTGGTGTGATGCAGACAGTAACAGCACCAATGTAACGGAACTCTATTTTCAGAAACTGAGGAGCACATGAATATCTCGGGGGGGGTTGCAGACTGAAAGTTACTCTGCCTGCAGATAACATCACAGGTTAAAGGCAGAAATATCAGACTTAACCACTGTACAAGTTCAAAGGAGAAATACTAAGGACCTGCTTTAAAGGTAAGCTGCTAGAATGAAGTATGTGGTATGCTAAGTCTGTAGTATAAACTGTTTAAAAATCTTGCAAGTTTCTCTTTCTCTGCTATAACATCTAAAGCTGAAACTGTACATCTTTTTGCTTTGCTTAAGTAAAAATGGATGGCTTTTTAGACTGAATTAAGTTATCTTTTGCATTTAATTTTTAACCTTTTTCTGTGTGGAAAAACAATAAATAGAGTTTGGTGTAAAAAGGCTTTCTAAAAGGGTTCACTATCATTTGCATAAATATAGGGTAATGGCTAAAAAGCCTCATTTTGCCCATAAACCTGAAACTCTAATCCAGGCTTTTCTAGATGCTGTATCAAGTGAACAATATTTATTATTGAAAGGTACTGGAGGGAGAGCTGGGGACTGGACTTCAAAAATGCTCAAATCACCCTGGTAAAATGAATTAACTAACTCCTTTCATCTCTGAGATTCCCAGTTGAGCATTTCTTGCCAGTCTTAAATAGATTCTAGTGTCTCCTTTGAAAAAATTAAATAGCAATGAGTACTTGACTATTGACATTTTTTACTTCATAAGAGTAATGAACTTTACCTTGGCCTAGCTTGTCATGCTCTTATTCATACAAAGTTTAAGTATCTCTCAGTATGACTGAAGTTCATATACTAAACTAGTTTGTAATTATCTTAACATAGAAATGTTGGGCCATTGGCTTCCCACTGAAGTTCATTAGGACTGCAGGAGGCAGGTATAATTCAAGAGGCCTAAAGGTGTCAGGATGCAGTGTTAAATTCATCCCACAGGATCCCAAGGTACTGTAAAAACTAAGGGACATTTCCTGATCTTACTCAGAGGCAAGGGAAAGACTCTCCTTTGTGATCATCTCCTACTGTCCCTCTGAAAACTGGGAGAGAATACAGGAAACCAATGTGCCAGGTCACAGTCACAGAAGCTCCACTCCACACAGAATCAGGGCCCCACTTTGGGCAACCCTGAATGCTCGATTCAGAGGCTACCCACAGGACTATCCTCTTGGGAGATCATGCTATCTCAGCACCATCTCTTGGACTGCTATCACTTAGCTGCTCAGCTGCTTGTTAACAGTATTTGGGGGTTTCCCTTTCCCCACAGAGTAGAATTGAATGGTTCAGCTCTCCTATGAATGGTCAGTGCTCCCCAAGGACACTCCCCAAAACCTGCTTCCCCCTTTTCTGCTTCATTTACCAACAGCATCACTCTAACATCAGTGGGCTTATTTTCTACGCACCAGTTCAGCAGAAAGCAGGCCCACAGAAAGCTGCCCCTGAGACTAGTGGTTAAGTTGCCTGAGCAAGCAGATAATCATGTACTGAGGATGGAACTGGCTACTTGATGTTTATATTAGTGCTCAACTGCTGAAATACCCAGAAAGCATCCTTCCCCTTCCCTCAAGCTTCCTAACAAGCCCCAAAGGCAACCCAGTACATAAAAACTGTCACAAAATATTTCATGGATGTGAAAAGAATGGGCAAAGAATGACACAAAATTCTCTCATCCATTTAATCCGAAGTCCATTTCCACTCAAGTCAGGGAACCAGTTCTTTCAGTGCTTAGCCTCTTTAAGCAGCAAGGGTTAAATCCACATTTGTGAATGCAGTATGTCCGAAGGAGGCTTATTTCGAGTACCAGCATACCCCTTAATTTCACCAGAGTCTTCATGGAGGGGGGGTAGGATATCAAATATACTTTCCGTTTTCCAATCCAAGTCTAATAAAATAAATGATCCGTAGCAAAGTAAATTTTCTTTGAGCTGATCTTAATCTCTACTGACCCATATTTTGGTGCAGAAGGGAAGATCTGCATATAAGATAGTGTGGGAGTGATTTGATCTGAAATATAAAAATGATTGCTTGCAGAACTTTAGTGAAAGTGAAAAGTATTGAACTCAGTAAATAAGACTGGCAGTGCATTAAGTGGCTATAACAACAATCTCCCAATAGCTTCTGATGCTGTTTGAGCTATGCTCCTTTTTCCAAGCAATGGCACAAAAACAATAAAAAAAAGATTATTTAGAGGGAACATGTGTTTTGTAGGTGTTGACCAAAAAAAGCAGGATATTAATAAAAAATTGCATTTGTAACCGTTTCTTTAAGAAACTAGGACTAGAGAAACATGAAAGCTATTTTTTCCAGAAGAGTCTGAGACCACAAAAATGAACAGGAGCTCTGACTTCATGTCCCTGGGGGAGGGGCTGGACTTGATGATCTTCCAAGGTCCCTTCCAGCCTTAGTATCTATGAAATCTAATGTCTATGAACTCATTCACTGACCAGCCATGGATTATTTCACAACCCCTAATCAGTGAGTAGTAATTTATGTAGGTCTCCAATACCCTATTTGATGAGGATGGATCTGCTGCAGAGTCACTGACCTCACATGGGAACTTATTTTGAACATATCAAGAATTGATATATAATCTATAGTAAGTTTTATACAAGACGATTCTTATTTTTCTTTCAAATAATTAACTTTAGCCCAAAAGATCCCATTTTAAAATCACCTGACAGGTTTTTTGGGGGAGCAGGAGGTTGTTTGTTTGAAGAGCTTTCTGCAAGAAACCACAACTATAGTCCTTGAAATCTGAAGCGCATGAGAGGGCTCATATCTTACTATACGGGTGATAACATAATCACCCATATAGTGATTATCACAAGCCCTTGTACCCTTTACACCAAATCACAAGGCCTTGTACCCTTTACACCAAATGGAGGAATGATGCAGCATCCTGAGACAGCAGTCAGGACAGTTTTTAAGGGCAGTGGGGCCTACACAACATAAGAGTCCAGAAAGACTCAAGCATTCCAAGGCACAATCACCCAGATAACCCCTAGATGGTACATTTGTATCCTTCAGGGCGTTGCCTATTGGGAACAACCTAGCCCTGGTCAGACAAAACCCATAATTAAAAGAAAAACATTTCCACTGAAGGCAGTGGATGTCTTTCCACCTACCTCTAGGTCCCTTTGCTTGAGTGTTACCTTCTAAATTCTGATTTCCTCAGTGTGAATCTAATTATGTTTTCTTGCTTTCCAGAAACATGGAAACTAAAAATAATACTATTGAATTATATGTGAAATTAGTCCAGTTAGTAGTGTACATTCCCACATTTATTCTGGGAGTGATATTCAATGCGATGGCTTTGTGGTTTGCCTTCTGTAAGATCAGGAAGGCAATGGAAACAATGATCTATGTGGTGTCGCTTATCATTCTGGATACCTTGCTGCTTTTTACTCTTCCTTTTAAAATCATTTCATATCATCAACCAGATTGGAACCTGGGATCTACATTCTGCTCATTCCTGGAAAGCCTTTACTTTATAAACATGTATGGCAGCATTCTTATCTCTGCGTGTATATGTGTGGACAGATACATTGCTATCAGACACCCATTCTTAGCTGTGACCCTGAGATCTCCCAAAAAAGCTGCCATTATCTGTACTGTCATTTGCTCGGGAGTCTGGGCTGGAGCTGCTTATACGTTCCAACTGCATGAAGACAGTGGTACCAAAAATTCATGCTTCCATGGTTTCTCTAATAAGACATGGCAAGGCACTGGTTTGTTTGTTACCCTGGAGACTGCATTTCTTGGAAGTGTGGCGACAATGATTTTCTGCACATCCCACATCATCATATATTTGAAGAGGAGGGAAGACCTATATGATCCACTTACTAACGCAAGTAAATCAGTGAAGATCCTCACAGCAAACTTGATCACATTTGTAACCTGCTTCACCCCTTTCCATTTGGCACTCCTCTTATATGTTTTGGAAAAAAAATGTGTAATTAATGATTCTAACCAAATGCTACGCTCCTTTGTTCAAATCAGTCTCTGCTGGGCTAACCTCAACTGCTGCCTGGATGCAATTTGCTACTATTTTGTTTTTAAGGAGTCTTTGAAAACCATGCGTCAAGACCATGACAGAACAATCAGCAGTGATTAATCAGTGTTGCAAGTCTCAATCAATCATTCTCAGACCTGGTAGGAAAAAGACTTCTAAAGCTGCCAGTCCTTCTAGTTTCATAGATTATTTTTACCTTAGGTACCAGTGAAAACTACCTGGCAGAGCCATCCAAGGAGGTAGCAAAAATGAATTGCCAAGTCAAAGTAGCTCCTTAACCAACGGTCAAAGAAAATGATACTGAAAAACCAAATGTTTACTTGAAACATTATTGGCTCCTGGAGAGATGCTTCAGTTGAAACAGAGAGCTCAGGCCAGTTATTTTGGTACCTAAGTTGAGACAATCAGGCTTGAAAAGCGTCTTTGAAATTTTAAATACAGTTAAAAATTGAACTAAGATCCGTCTTCAAGAGACTTTTCTTAATTTGTACCGTTTAGAACCTTGTTTTGTGTTCATATTTATAAGAGAGGAAAACTGGAATTGTAGTCTATAAATAGTGACAATGTCCAGCCATCTGTGGCATCCCTTCTGTAAAGTGTTTGTGCTAATTTTAGAAAGGATTCCAAATTGAATCTCAGAAGGTAATGATCCTCTTTACACAGCCAGTGGCATCAAATCCTGATTCTACTTACCTCTCACACTGGGTGTGTCTACATGTGCTATTAGCACAGAGCCATAAACATATCGCACTGGCGTTTATTGCTCCCAGGTGTGCCTTTTGAACGTACATGCAGGACTCCAGCACATTGAGCCAGGTTGGAGCAGCCCCAGTGTGTAGGAGGCCCAGTGGGTCAGCCTGCCAACTCAGGACTGCTCCAACCCAGCATAACGTGCTGCAGAGGGGCTGGCTGGCTGCCACTGAAGCACCCTCATGCCCCAGCCAGCCACATTGGCATCAACATATGGGCTACTGTGGAGTAAAAAACTCTGAAGCAGGATAGTGTTTGTATTTACAAGTATTATCCTGCTGTGGAGTTCATTTCTTATGGTCTAATAGGGCCACATGTGTAGACATGAGACATTTACTGCAGAACCAATTCGTTTACTCTGCAGTCAACATCTCTTGTAGGCACACCCACTGAGTAGTGTATTGCATGACACATTCATATTGACTACAACAGGACTTCTCAGAGACTTACGTACTTCTTAACAAAAGTAAAGGTTGCACAAGTCCAACACCCTAGTAGCAACCAAATACCCTGATGGATGGAGTTGCCAGAAGGGAAGGGAGTACTCTGAATTAAGTCTCCAAATGCCTCAAACCATGCCCTTTCTTGACTACGCTGTCCATTTACTAGGATGTGTTGTCCAAGTGTCAACCCACTGTGAAGGCTGATCGCTGAGAGTTTTCAAAGCCACCAAGAGGATTTAGACTTAAAACCCCCATTAAAATGAATGGAAGTCTTTAATCTAAATACACCCAGCAGCTTCAAAAATCCCAGCCCTAGAGGACTGGAAATGACAGCTTGACTGTTTCATCAATTTCTTCAATATCAGCTTTTTGTATAGGTGTTTATTGTCTGTGGTTGACTGCAACCTAGGTCTCTAATAAAGCCAGAAACAAAAATCAAGCAAAAGCTACATGTCTGAAATTTGAGCTTCCAACAATGCAAGTCCCAGTATCTGAGGGGAAAATGCATACTCTTAGGATGTGTATGTTCAAAATAATTTGGGTTCCAGTAGCAAAAAATAGCGTAAATATCCAAGCGACTAAAAACAAAATTCTTAGGGTTCTGGGGGATTTACTAAAGTCTAAATAAACCAGGCAATAAAATATCCTTCCTACTCTAAAGATTGCTTTATCTTTTTTGTTATTAATCACACGAGCAAATTGATTTCATTATCTTTTAACACTTCCTAGTCATCTTGGAGGATATGACCCACCTGTAGAGGATGAACCACTTTGTGATTCCAGCTACTACACTTCTGTGAATGCAAAGAAACTGGACTACATCCTCTGCACACAAATACTGGTATAACGTCAACCAATATAATGGAGTTGCTCCGAATTTTCCTGGGGATCAGGTCTACTCTGCTGGTCAAATTACTTTTGCTTTATAATATACCATAGACCAGATTCTGGCCAGAAAGATCTATCTGGTAAGATGAAGTTTGGTCCCACTGAAAAGTGCATTTTCCTCCCAGCATGAATGAAACTGCATGTATACATGTAGAATGCAACAAATCATTTTCAGTTCCCTCTATGTGCAGTTGGTTTATATTTGATCCCCCTAAACTAGTAGTGAAAATAAAAAAGCTGAACAGCACAGAGAGGAAAGACTAAGAATCACCAGCCTTACTTCTTACATCCATAAAAATAACGTGACTTATAAAATCTGTTTGGCAGAAGCAATTAATTTATATGTCCCTGATGAGTTCGAAATTCAGTACATTCAGCCAATAAGAGCCACTAAGTAAAAAAATTAATTCAAGTTTTTCAGCACTCTATTAGGAGTATGAAAAAACTCATTAATAGTCATTACTATGATCTTGGGTTTGATGCCTCTCACATGGAAAACCAAAAATTCTTTTGATTAAATTTTAGGTAAGACAATTTTCATAAGGTCACTTATTGAGAAAATGATTATAAACATCCCACAACTTGTAATTCGTGCTGCTGTTTAGGCTTTGGAGCTCACTTCCAGGTGACCAATCTTCCTTTAGGTAACATTTCAACTGATGAAAGGTGCTACTTATAGATTTTGTGCTACAAATTTATGTAGCACAATAGGAGTATTCAACACCCATGCCAGGGAATATATGCAAAATCCATCAGCACTGTAATGAGAGAAGTGCTGCTCTATAAGCACTCAGGATGACACCACTTTGACAAAACTTTCAAGCTTGACTGCAGTATGACACTGAAAATAGAATCAATTTGTTCTTTAATTTGTAAAGGAGCCATTGACTGACTGAGCATCAGTAGACTGAAGAGTTTTATTACTGAGATTTCAGGCTCCTTTTAAAAGCACTGTTAGCAAATACCAACAGTAAAGGATGTGCTGAAACAATGGAATTGTAGTCGCACGGGACCAGGCAGAGAAGATCTACTATTTAACGGATTATATTTGAATTCAGGTAACATAAAAATGGCATCAATGCCTTCTAAGGGCGGAAAACTCTACTCTGTAAAGATACGCATGTTAGTTACATAAATGTAATTTCAAAACCCTCATGTTTTTGGTGCTGTTACTCTGGACTCGTGTCAGTATAATTGAGATCAGCATCTGGTCTCTAATTTATACAATTTCAGTGCTTTTTTTCATTTCCAGATGTACCCACTTTTACCATTCAGGTCAAACATGTTCATATAGAAATCACTGTAGTTGTTATGCCATTTAAAAGTCTGATGGAAGATTATAGTAATCTCTTGCTTTCTCAGGTACCTTCCATAGCATTATAAGCAAAGCATTAACACATTTCAAATTAGCCATAGTTAGCATTATTTCAGAACTGCTTGAATGTACTCAAGTAATTGTTTCCTCTCTCAGGTTTCTCCAGTTTTCATGAGCATTCTTGTTTTTTCCTGAAATGTTTTGCAGTTTGTGAAATGGTCCAGATAGATGAGGAACTAGGAATCCTGATCTCTCTTGGTATAATTGTGGGCAATCAGAGTTTCGTCAGTTTGACGTATAAATTCTGTTTTTACATATGAGTCATGTGACTTCACATACACTTTCTAAGAAAGAATGGTTTTTCTTATACATACCGTAAATTAGACTTCCTTTCTCAGAAAATCCTTCCTTAGTGGCAATTCCCACCCTGACCCCCACCCTCCCCCCTTACTATATAGGTATTTAAACTGAAAGCAGGACTTGGTCCTGGTAACAAGAAGAAACTAAACAGCAGGCTGTACAGTGCCTAGTACCCAAACTAACCAGCCTAAGGGTAGCTTATCTCTACATTACCCTGCTTTCTGCTGCCTAGACAAGCAGACATCCAGTTTCTGGATCCCACCTGGGCTAAGGTATGAGTTATGTACCAAACTGCTTAGATTAGGACTGTCTGGGTATATGACTAGGCACCGAGGGAACTTTAACATGAAATAGGGAAATGTCTTCTAAATACAGTTATTTCCAGGGTTAAGTGGTAGTGGAGTGAGGTTTCTGGATTGTAGGTTTAAACTTGGATGCCCCAGTTTCACCTCAAGCCTGCTACAGGCACTTAGTCTTATATTGGATCTAGCCCTTTAGTGTGTGTATTTCCAAGATTACTAACCATTCTCATGGGACTAAAACTGGCTGTATTGAAGTGGAATATATATTTGTAACCCATTATATCATATCTGATTAATCAGACTCTTTCAAACTTTTTTCTAAATATGGCTAGATATTTTGATTTGAAGCTTCATGTTATGTTATAACATATAAGTAATGTTCATCTACCAAAATGTCTTACTGACTGTACCAAGGATTTTAAAGGGACATTGTTAAAATAATGGATGAACATTCATATTAGGAGCTTCCCAAAACATTGAAATATAACCCCCCTTTTTCCTTGGAAAATCCCCAAATAGATCCCTTTTTCTACACCTCTCCTAGGCTTGCTGTCTTACACATACCCTTTTTTTCTAGCACAAATCCTGTACAGTTGAAAGGTTTTTGGGCTCTGATTCTGAACCTCTTATATAAAGTGAATGACACCATTGGATGACTAGGCCCTTGAGCTTATTCACTTGGTGAAGCTTTAAATCTGGATAACCATGCTACCCACCTGCTACAAGATTAAAAAATTTCATTTTTAATTCAAGCATGTCAATGATATATAGTTGTCAGAAAGAGCTGAAGTAAAAACCAGTCATCTGAAAATTAGTCACCCAAACTTTCCAAGAAATACAAGAAATGTGAAGAAGATCAGAGGTGTCTGGAAATATGATTCACTACTCAGAATTGGTTGTTCTTCATAAAAATACAATTCATGGCTTTGGATGGAAAAGACATTGAAATCTTGTGAATTTAACACAGCCAAATCTCTGGTCCCTAAGCTCTTTTTGGATATTGTATTGAAAATTGATTAAGCAGGTAATGCTTCAAAATGAAATATTATTCCTTATTTTTTTATGCTATCTTTACACAGCACACCTTCACCTTAGCAAATTGCCCTACTGCTGGTTGCTTATATTTCTTTAAGCCCTCAGTTTACAAGCATACCCTTTTTAGCAAAGCGCTTAAGTATGCTACAAGATCTCACTAACTTTAACACCATAACATTCAAAAGTTACTATTTTATTTTCCATGGCTGAAACATGCCCTACTGTTGTTTTGAAATTGCATTCTGCGCTAAGGAAATAAATATGAATCTGTCCTTTTAGTGCAAAAAAAAAAAAATCATGCGAGTAAAGTGTACCTAAAAATCACCTGACATGCTATCAGTCATTTCTTATGCAATTCTTGCACTAGAATATTGCTTTTGAGGAATAATCTATGTTCACTCTGCCTGAGTCACTCATATTCCTATTTCATAGGGAAACCAAACTTTTCCATGGCCATTATGTTGGTGGGATTGCAGTGGTGGGGTGAAGATTTAATATTTTCTGGTGGGGAAGCTGATTAGCACTTACCCTTGTGCTTATTTTCCTTCTCTTTCAACAAGAAACAGATCTGAGTTAATTTAGATAATTAATAGTTAATCTAGATTCAGATCTTACTGAAATGATGTAAATTGGGAATAATTCCATTTACCTAAGGGAGATGCTTTAGATTTATAGCAGTATAACAGATAAGGGTGTCAGTCTGCCCTGCCTTCATACACCAGTTCTCCAATCTAACACAATACACGCTGGGCACATCTACACGTGCCCTCCCCCCCAACCCATGTACAGGGGTCAGCAACCCCTGGCACATGTACTGAGCATGGCACACAAGGCCATTTTGCTTGGCACACAGCCCAGGCTCTAAGCAGCTGCTGCCAGCCACGGAGCCCAGGGTGCTTCCAGCAGGCAGCTGGGAGGCTGCAAGCCCTGCTGCAAGAAGACCAGGCTCCATGGGCTGGCGGCAGCTGGGAGGCTGCAAATAGCTGCTCCGGGCTCCAGCATGTCAGCACTCTAGCACATTCCAAGGTAGACATTGTGGTTTTTTCGACACTATGGCCAAAAAACGCTGCCTATCCCTGATTTAGTACTTGCTTTAGGAAGTACTAAATGACAGCATAGTAATGGCCACTACTGCACCATCCTTGCAGTGTGGAGTTATTTTTAGCAGCTATGTCACTGTAACACACTATAGCGAGATAGCTCATTGCTCTGGCAACATAGCATTGGCATCACGGTTTGTGCCCGCCAGTGCTATATCGCCATAGCAACAAACTATGTCACCATACACCATTGCTACGGCAACATAGCATTGTGTCTAGATGCACCCACTATGCATTTAATGGCACCATCTATAGCCTAGTGGTTAGGCTAGTGAGAAAGGGCAGGAACTAGAATCCAAGTTACCAAAGCCAAGGTGGAAATGCAGAAGCAGTCCAAGTCAGAGGCTGCATTAGGTTTCTGGAGTCAGAGACTAAATTACTGAAACCAAGGGGGAAAGGCAAGAGCAGAGTCCCAAGTCCCAGGCTGAGTCAAGGTTCGATGAGGATCCAACCTCAAGTGCATGGGATGCATGTGAAAAAGAATAGAATACATCAGTTTATATGAAGAAACATACATAAAAGAACCCTAGATCTCTCTATTCTTTGCCTACCTGACACCTCCAGAAGCATCTTGAGTCCCTTTATAGGTAGTTTACAGGCATCTTCAATGGTTACTCCACCCCCTGCTAAAGCCAAAACAGAATGGAGCCCTCAAGGTACAATGTCACACACAAGTGACCGCATTTGGCATCTGGCTCATTGTTTAGTAATCTGGCTGCTTGCCCACTTCATTTTTCCTGTAAAGGTACTTTTACCCCCATCTTCTGTTCTCCATTTTCTTGCTACTTTTTGACTATTAGCTAAAATGCAGGGCCCTGCAGGCTGCTTCCATTAGCAGGAAAGCTTGGTAATGGAATGTGGGGTTTTTTTGTAAATAAACGTAAGAAGTGGCATACTGGGTCAGACCAGTGGTTCATCTTACCCAGTGTCCTGTCTCTCCAATAGTGGCAGAAGCAGTTGCTAAACAGGGAGAGAACACTGAACTAGATACCTCCTATTCAGTACCCCCCAGGCTGGCATTCACCATTTATTGGGTTAGAGATGCCAGAGGAAATTTCTCCAATCATTCTATTCAATAGCCATTAACAGATCTATCATCCATGAATCTATCTAGCTCCTTTTTTAACCTGGTTATGCTATCTGCCTCCACCACCTTCTGTGGCAATAAATTCCCCAAGTTAACTACATGTTGATTTAAAAAATTAGAGTATAAGTAAACAACGTTCTGCTTCCCTTTTCTCCCAATATGTAATAAAGTTCTGGGCTTATAGTTCCAAGTCTCTTTCACACTCCCATATTAAATTATTTGTAAGGAAAAATTGGGGATTTTTTCATATTTTTTTTCTCTTTCTATTGATCCAGCAATCATTGTTAACTTAGCTTAATTGCAATTACATGGCAAGCTTGAACACCATTTCACTTTATTATTAAGAACATTTGGGGCAAGATTGATGCAGAAATCATCATTCTTAAAGGATCTATTTTAGACTTAATTTGACCTCAAATAATGTATACATTGACTTGTAAATTTTCAGAAAATGTATTTTATATTCAGGGAACGAGTGCAGCGGATACATAGGATTTCCCTTCACAATAAATAAGGCCTTACTGCATTCTCAGTGGAAGTGGGCTGAGCTGTGGCTCCTTTAATCTTGCAGGTTCCTCCATGCTCCCCCCCCCCCCCCCGGCCCACCTTGATTGGTGGAGGGGTCCCACTTGTGGGTCACTCCTGATTGGTGAGGAGGCAAAAAACAAAGTTTTAAACATTTTCACCTCTCATCCCTGATTGGCCGAGGCATCCCAGCAGCCCCATTGCTTGCTGCTGACCAGCAGGTAGGCAAAACCAGTGCATTTTAAACTGTGGTTTTCACTTCCCTGTCAATCAGGAGCAAGTCACAAGTGGGACCCCTCCACCAATCAGTGGAGGGGCATGTGAGGGAACCTGCAAGATTAAAGGGGCCGCAGTGCAGCCCACTTCCCCCATGAATTCAGTAGGGCTCCAACAATAAACATGATCAAGTCCTGTAATATATATTCAAACTTCAGCATGAAACCATAAGTGGAATTTGTTCAATACATAGAGATTTTATACCTCATTTCCTTCTACTTTTTACATGGAAACAGAAGTCATTGGACACCTACAACTTTCTTGTTATTTTTTTCCACTTCATGGGTGCATACAGAAATGAAGTAAGACCTATCATTCCTCTCCTGGACTTGGTTTTCCAGGTCTTTTGTATTCAGCCATTATTATACTATGAAGCATGCCTTACATCAAACTCTCTTGCTCTGGGATCATCAGATACATACTTGCCTAGGTGGAGATGTCCTAAATATTTTCCTCCCTTTTACAATTCTAACTCATATTACCATCAGTAGTTATGCTCATTCCAGAAAATTTAATTACTTATTCTGCAAATTTTACTTTGAGTATTCTAGACACACACCTACATTGAAAAGCCCCTAATCTGCAGTGGTCAGATCAGTTTATTTTCACAGCACTGTGATGCCTGGAAAAAACTGTTTAACACATTGCTTCTGAAGACCTCTGTTTTGATCTTGTTACTAGCTACATCAAGCCTACATTAACAATGTCATTCAACACTTTGGTTTCTTGTAGTGCACACCCATTGATAGTGCACCCTCAGCTACACCATCTGGTTACTAAGTTAGATAGAACTGCTGATGATACAAAGTATTTACTCAAGGGTATTAAAAATATAACAGAAAAGAAGAGAAGGAAAGCAACAAAGTCTGAAAGTCATACTGGCTGGTGAAGGAAACATTTTGCATTCAGAGGTACAGTCCCAGAAATTAGTACTATTAATAGAACAATAACACAAGAGGTTTTAAGAATCAGAGCTCCTAATTCTGCATGTAGTTAGGATACCTCAGACACGTGCAATAACTGAGAGAGACAATTTATAATTTTTAAGAGCCTGAGGTTGTCAAGAACAATTCTCACTAGTTTCAGCAGAGCCCAAAACCTGCTCTCTCAATTTCATGTCCAGTCACTACCTTCTGCTTTGAAAATTGTAGCTTCATTTATTTGGAACTGTAACAAAGATGCTTGTGTGCCACTGCTTAATTTAGGCCATTCCCTCAATTTTTGAAAACCCAGGAACCATGTTTGTCATGATTATTCCACCTACCTGAAGTCATAATCCTTTTTTACAATACCACAATTAGTTGCCGTGGAAATGATTCTAGGGTCATAAAGGATTAAAGCTTCAAGGGCCGGATTCAAAGTCTATTGCTATGAATGGGAAAACTCAGACTTCAATGGGCTTTGCATCAGTCTCCAAATAAGAAGCAATAGGGATGGATCACCTCTTCAGAAATCAAAGATCCTGTTTTCATGCAAATATCATTTGTTCAGGAAGAATAAAAGAGGAGAAACAAAGAATATCTAGGGACAAGAGATAGACTGTTTCTAAGCAGAATGTTTTTCACCAGAGATCAGCTGGTCTTTAAAACAAAATACACAGAGATAGAGATTCACTTTCAGATCCTTATGTTCCTCTTGGTAAACCTTAGGAAATGCAATGTGTCAGATTGGCTTTAATTCTTTTTGCGATGATTTCTTTTCATGCTCTCTAGAAGGAAACAACTTTCAACATCTGTTAGCAAACTTTTAAAAGAGAAAGAATTGAAAACAACCACAGAGGGAAATAATAGCAGATCCTCAAGGCAGATGTCTGGCTCTGAAGTTCCCCGGGAAGCTCATGACAACAGCACCTTTGACTCAAGACAAGCAACTGCTTAGAAAATGTAAGACATTGAAAAATGCTAGAGAATGGAGTGTAACAAGTCAAACCCAATAATGATGAACCATGAGCTAAGAACTGGCAGGGCAATGGCCAGTAAAGACGTCTGTGAAAGACAGGATATTAAGGCAAAGCCCTTTAAAAAAAATGTAGAAAAACTCCAACAGGCTTTGGCATAGGCTGTTAAAATGCAACCAGGTGGAAAATATTACTAAAACTTTTATGTAGAAGTTCTGCAGATAAATCACACAGTTATGTATATTTCTTTCTTCATACCAAGGTCCCTTGAATAAGGAAAAAATATGTGCTTCTGACCTTATTCCTCACTTGCAGGCCTGTCAAAATATTACCATTTTTTTCCTTGCTAATCAATGTTTACATCCCAAATAGGAATTTTCACTTCAGTTCTACAACAAGCCAATCTGATACTTGCATTTGCATCTCAGATATCTCGTGCCCCAAATGAGCAGGTAGGCTATTCTGTGATCTAATTCTGAAATGTTAGTGGTTTGTTTCAGTCAGGCAACTGCTGATTTTACATTAGAGAAAACCTGCTTACTATCAAAAAATGGAAAAATACTTGTCCCCTTCCCCCCTCCCTCCACAGCTATATCCATAGGAAAACATGCAAAATTCTCAGGTTTTACATGCAGGAGAGCTCAATTCCAAAAGGGGACTGTACTAGAATTCCAGCAACAAAACATTTATGCTAGAGAAGCCTCCTTTGGGTTGTCATACTGCCGTCTGTGACAACAGCACTGCCACACAAAGGCAGATCTAGAAGGGGCACGGTGATGCAACAGCACCCCTTTCTGATCACACAGCAGGAACAGCAGTCCAGGACATTTTTAAGTCTCCAAGAAGGGAAGTATTTCCCCCCTCACTTCCCCTCCATGCTCAGAGGCACATCTCTTCTCTCCCCCCATTCCCCAGGTGTGGGGGAAACTCCTGTCCCATTCTAGCCAGGCTGCCTGGGAGCTGGGCTCAGCCTGGGACACTGGTGGCAGCAGCAGCAGACAGGTAGATGGGTTTCCTCTGTCCTGCCAGCTCCTCTGAGGTGTTCCCAGCCAGCCTGGGAGCATGCACAGGGAAGGAGAAACTGCCCACCTGCCACTGCCACCACCTTCCTGGGCTGAGCCCAGTGCCCCCATGAAGCCAAGCTGGAGCAGGACAGGAGCTCCCCTCACTCCCACAACAGTGCAGACAGCAGGGCGCAGCAGGTGGGGGAGAGAGAAACAGGAAAGTACAGCATGGGGAGAGGAGAGGAGGGGAGGGGTGGAGATGTGCCTTGGAGCAGGGAGGGGAAGGAAGGAGGAGAGTGCTTATCTTCTTTGGGACCTAAAGTCCCCAGAGTGCTGCTCACCTGGGTGGAAGGAGGGGAGGGAGAAGGCTTGGAGCAGGGGGTGGAGCCGGCCCTACAGTACCAGTTGCTGCTCTCAGAACCTCTTTGTAAAATCCTAGATCCTCTTCTGGCCCCCTGTGCTGATAGCCACCTCCAGCAAGTTAGAATTCAAAAATGGATTTGGTTAGAAATGCCACAGGCAGGTGTTGATACATTAGTGTAAAAATATACATTCCTACTGGAACTTATCTGGTTTCCTGCTGGCTGACCTGGTAAGTTGTAAGCTCGTGCTTCCAGGGTCTATGGCTTGGCCATATGTCCAGGGGACACTAGGGCATCCAGGCTGTGACGGCGTCGGACCGTCACTAGGGGCAGGAGAGGGTCCCCGGAGGTGAAAGGAGGTGCAAACAACGCACCTGAGCTGTGTGAGCCGGTGGACGAG